>JBBPBR010000970.1:41000-75037 GCA_037974775.1 Cicer pinnatifidum
TAAAAAACCCTAATTGGACAAGAATAAGCCTAGGGAGAACGAAAATGACCTAAATGTTAATCCAATGACACAACTCAACTTATTGGATGCACAAGATTGGTTAAAAACCCTAATTGGGCAAGAATAAGCCTAGGGAGGACGAAAATGACCTAATTGATCATCCAATGACACTAATGAACTTATTGGATGCACAAGATTGGTTAAAAACCCTAGTTGGACAAGAACATGCCTAGGTAGGACGAAAATGACCTAATTGATCATCCAATGACACTAATGAACTTATTGGATGCACAAGATTGGTTAAAAACCCTAATTGGACAAGAATAAGCCTAGGGAGGACGAAAATGACCTAATTGATCATCCAATGACACAAACACACCTATTGGATGCACAAGATTGGTTAAAAACCCTAATTGGACAAGAATAAGCCTAGGGAGGACAACAATGACCTAATTGATCATCCAATGACACAAACACACCTATTGGATGCACAAGAATGGTTAAAAACCCTAATTGGACAAGAATAAGCCTAGGGAGGACGAAAATGACCTAATTGATCATCCAATGACACAAACACACCTATTGGATGCACAAGATTGGTTAAAAACCCTAATTGGACAAGAATAAGCCTAGGGAGGACGAAAATGACCTAATTGATCATCCAATGACACAAACACACCTATTGGATGCACAAGATTGGTTAAAAACCCTAATTGGACAAGAATATGCCTAGGGAGGACGAAAATGACCTAAATGTTAATCCAATGACACAACTCAACCTATTGGATGCACAAGATTGGTTAAAAACCCTAATTGGACAAGAATAAGCCTAGGGAGGACGATAAATGACCTAATTGATCATCCAATGACACAAACACACCTATTGGATGCACAAGATTGGTTAAAAACCCTAATTGGACAAGAATAAGCCTAGGGAGGACGAAAATGACCTAATTGATCATCCAATGACACAAACACACCTATTGGATGCACAAGATTGGTTAAAAACCCTAATTGGACAAGAATAAGCCTAGGGAGGACGAAAATGACCTAATTGATCATCCAATGACACAAACACACCTATTGGATGCATAAGATTGGTTAAAAACCCTAATTGGACAAGAATAAGCTTAGGGAGGACGAAAAATGACCTAATTGATCATCCAATGACACAAACACACCTATTGGATGCACAAGATTGGTTAAAAACCCTAATTGGACAAGAATAAGCCTAGGGAGGACGAAAATGACCTAATTGATCATCCAATGACACAAACACACCTATTGGATGCACAAGATTGGTTAGAAACCCTAATTGGACAAGAATAAGCCTAGGGAGGACAAAAATGAACTAATTGATCATCCAATGACACAAACACACCTATTGGATGCACAAGATTGGTTAAAAACCCTAATTGGACAAGAATAAGCCTAGGGAGGACGAAAATGACCTAATTGATCATCCAATGACACAAACACACCTATTGGATGCACAAGATTGGTTAAAAACCCTAATTGGACAAGAATAAGCCTAGGGAGGACGAAAATGACCTAATTGATCATCCAATGACACAAACACACCTATTGGATGCACAAGATTGGTTAAAAACCCTAATTGGACAAGAATAAGCCTAGGGAGGACGAAAATGACCTAATTGATCATCCAATGACAGAAACACACCGATTGGATTCACAAGATTGGTTAAAAACCCTAATTCGACAAGAATATGCCTAAGGAGGACGAAAATGACCTAAATATTAATTCAATGACACAAACAAAGTTATTGGATGCACAAGATTGGTTAAAAACCCTAATTGGACAAGAATAAGCCTTGGGATGATGAAAATGACCTAATTGATCATCCAATGACACAAACACACCTATTGGATGCACAAGATTGGTTAAAAACCCTAATTGGACAAGAATAAGCCTAGGGAGGACGAAAATGACCTAATTGATCATCCAATGACACAAACACACCTATTGGATGCACAAGATTGGTTAAAAACCCTAATTGGACAAGAATAAGCCTAGGGAGGACGAAAATGACCTAATTGATCATCCAATGACACAAACACACCTATTGGATGCACAAGATTGGTTAAAAACCCTAATTGGACAAGAATAAGCCTAGGGAGGACCATAATGACCTAATTGATCATCCAATGACACAAACACACCTATTGGAAGCACCAGATTTGTTAAAAACCCTTGTTGGACAAGAATATGCCTAGGGAGGACAAAAATGACCTAATTGATCATCCAATGACACAAACACAACTATTGGATGCACAAGATTGGTTAAAAACCCTAATTGGACAAGAATATGCCTTGGGAGGACGAAAATGACCTAAATATTAATTCAATGACACAAACAAACTTATTGGATGCACAAGATTGGTTAAAAACCCTAATTGGACAAGAATAAGCCTAGGGAGGACGAAAATGACCTAATTGATCATCCAATGACACAAACACACCTATTGGATGCACAAGATTGGTTAAAAACCCTAATTGGACAAGAATATGCCTTGGGAGGACGAAAATGACCTGAATATTAATTCAATGACACAAACAAACTTATTGGATTCACAAGATTGGTTAAAAACCGTAATTGGACAAGAATAAGCCTAGGGAGGACGAAAATGACCTAATTGATCATCCAATGACACAAACACACCTATTGGATGCACAAGATTGGTTAAAAACCCTAATTGGACAAGAATAAGCCTAGGGAGGACGAAAATGACCTAATTGATCATCCAATGACACAAACACACCTATTGGATGCACAAGATTGGTTAAAAACCCTAATTGGACAAGAATATGCCTAGGGAGGACGAAAATGACCTAATTGATCATCCAATGACACAAACACACCTATTGGATGTACAAGATCGGTTAAAAACCCTAATTGGACAAGAATATGCCTAGGGAGGACGAAAATGACCTAATTGATCATCCAATGACACAAACACACCTATTGGATGCACAAGATTGGTTAAAAACCCTAATTGGACAAGAATATGCCTAGGGAGGACGAAAATGACCAAATTGATCATCCAATGTCACAAATGAACTTATTGGATGCACAAGATTAGTTAAAAACCCTAATTGGACAAGAATAAGCCTAGGGAGGACGAAAATAACCTAATTGATCATCCAATGACACAAACACACCTATTGGATGCACAAGATTGGTCTAAAACTCTAATTGGACAAGAATATGCCTAGGGAGGACGAAAATGACCTAAATGTTAATCCAATGACACAAATGAACTTATTGGATGCACAAGATTGGTTAAAAACCCTAATTGGACCAGAATAAGCCTAGGGAGGACGAAAATGACCTAAATGTTAATCCAATGACACAACTCAACTTATTGGATGCACAAGATTGGTTAAAAACCCTAATGGGGAAAGAATAAGCCTAGGGAGGACGAAAATGACCTAATTGATCATCCAATGACCCAAACACACCTATTTGATGCACAAGATTGGTTAAAAACCCTAATTGGACAAGAATAAGCCTAGGGAGGATGAAAATGACCTAATTGATCATCCATTGCCACAAACACACCTAATGGATGCACAAGATTGGTTAAAAACCCTAACTGGACAAGAATATGCCTAGGGAGGACGATAATGACCTAATTGGTCATCCAATGACACAAACACACCAATTGGATGCACAAGATTGGTTAAAAACCCTAATTGGACAAGAATATGCCCAGGGAGGACGAAAATGACCTAATTGATCATCCAATGACACAAATGAACTTATTGGATGCACAAGATTAGTTAAAAACCCTAATTGGACATGAATAAGCCTATGGAGGACGAAAATAACCTAATTGATCATCCAATGACACAAACACACCTATTGGATGCACAAGATTGGTTAAAAACTCTAATTGGACAAGAATATGCCTAGGGAGGACGAAAATGACCTAATTGATCATCCAATGACACAAATGAACTTATTGGATGCACAAGATTAGTTAAAAACCCTAATTGGACAAGAATAAGCCTAGGGAGGACGAAAATAACCTAATTGATCATCCAATGACACAAACACACATATTGGATGCACAAGATTCGTTAAAAACCCTAATTGGACAAGAATATGCCTAGGGAGGACGAAAATGACCTAATTGATCATCCAATGACACAAATGAACTTATTGGATGCACAAGATTAGTTAAAAACCCTAATTGGATAAGAATAAGCCTAAAGAGGACGAAAATAACCGAATTGATCATCCAATGACACAAACACACCTATTGGATGCACAAGATCGGTCTAAATTTCTAATTGGACAAGAATAAGCCTAGGGAGGACGAAAATGACCTAAATGTTAATCCAATGACACAAATGAATTTATTGGATGCACAAGATCGGTTAAAAACCCTAATTGGACAATAATAAGCCTAGGGAGGACGAAAATGACCTAAATGTCAATCCAATGACACAACTCAACTTATTGGATGCACAAGATTGGTTAAAAGCCCTAATTGGGCAAGAATATGCCTAGGGAGGACGAAAATGACCTAATTGATCATCCAATGACACAACTCAACTTATTGGATGCACAAGAATGGTTAAAAACCCTAATTGGACAAGAATAAGCCTACGGAGGACGAAAATGACCTAATTGATCATCCAATGACACAAACACACCTATTGGATGCACAAGATTGGTTAAAAACCCTTATTGGACAAGAATAAGCCTATGGAGGACGAAAATGACCTAAATGTTAATCCAATGACACAAACACACCTATTGGATGCACAAGATTCGTTAAAAACCCTAATTGGACAAGAATAAGCCTAGGGAGGACGAAAATGACCTAATTGATCATCCAATGACACAAACACACCTATTGGATGCACAAGATTGGTTAAAAACCCTAATTGGACAAGAATATGCCTAGGGAGGACGGAAATGACCTAATTGATCATCTAATGACTCAAACACACATATTGGATGCACAAGATTCGTTAAAAATCCTAATTGGACAAGAATAAGCCTAGGGAGGACGAAAATGACCTAATTGATCATCCAATGACACAAACACACCTATTGGTTGCACAAGATTGGTTAAAAACCCTAATTGGACAAGAATATGCCTAGGGAGGACGAAAATGACCTAATTGATCATCCAATGACACAAACACACCTATTGGATGCACAAGATCGGTTAAAAACCCTAATTGGACAAGAATAAGCCTAGGGAGGACGATAGTGACCTAATTGATCATCGAATGACACAAACACACCTATTGGATGCACAACATTGGTTAAAAACCCTAATTGGACAAGAATATGCCTAGGGAGGACGAAAATGACCTAATTGATCATCCAATGACACAAATGAACTTATTGGATGCACAAGATTAGTTAAAAACCCTAATTGGACAAGAATAAGCCTAGGGAGGACGAAAATAACCTAATTGATCATCCAATGACACAAACACACCTATTGGATGCACAAGATTGGTCTAAAACTCTAATTGGACAAGAATATGCCTAGGGAGGACGAAAATGACCTAAATGTTAATCCAATGACACAAATGAACTTATTGGATGCACAAGATTGGTTAAAAACCCTAATTGGACGAGAATAAGCCTAGGGAGGACGAAAATGACCAAAATGTTAATCCAATGATACAACTCAACTTATTGGATGCACAAGATTGGTTAAAAACCCTAATTGGGCAAGAATAAGCCTAGGGACGACGAAGATGACCTAATTGATCATCCAATGACACAAACACACCTATTGGATGCACAAGATTGGTTAAAAACCCTAATTGGACAAGAATAAGCCTAGGGAGGACGAAAATGACCTAAATGTTAATCCAATGACACAACTCAACTTATTGGATGCACAAGATTGGTTAAAAACACTAATTGGACAAGAATAAGCCTAGGGAGGACGAAAATGACCTAATTGATCATCCAATGACACAAACACACCAATTGGATGCACAAGATTGGTCTAAAACTCTAATTGGACAAGAATATGCCTAGGGAGGACGAAAATGACCTAAATGTTATTCCAATGACACAAATGAACTTATTGGATGCACAAGATAAGTTAAAAACCCTAATTGGACAAGAATAAGCCTAGGGAGGACCAAAATAACCTAATTGATCATTTAATGACACAAACACACCTATTGGATGCACAAGATTGGTCTAAAACTCTAATTGGACAAGAATATGCCTAGGGAGGACGAAAATGACCTAAATGTTAATCCAATGACACAAATGAACTTATTGGATGCACAAGATTGGTTAAAAACCCTAATTGGACAAGAATAAGCCTAGGGAGGACGAAAATGACCTAAATGTTAATCCAATGACACAGCTCAACTTATTGGATGCACAAGATTGGTTAAAAACCCTAATTGGACAAGAATAAGCCTATGGAGGACGAAAATGACCCAAATGTTAATCCAATGACACAACTCAACTTATTGGATGCACAAGATTGGTTAAAAACCCTAATTTGACAAGAATATGCCTAGGGAGGACGAAAAAGACCTAATTGATCGTCCAATGACACAAACACACCTATTGGATGCACAAGATTGGTTAAAAACCCTAATTGGACAAGAATAAGCCTAGGGAGGACGAAAATGACCTAATTGATCATCCAATGACACAAACACACCTATTGGATGCACAAGATTGGTTAAAAACCCTAATTGGACAAGAATAAGCCTAGGGAGGACGAAAATGACCTAATTGATCATCCATTGCCACAAACACACCTATTGGATGCACAAGATTGGTTACAAACCCTAATTGGACAAGAATAAGCCTAGGGAGGACGAAAATAACCTAATTGATCATCCAATGACACAAAAACACCTATTGGATGCACAAGATTGGTTAAAAACCCTAATTGGACAAGAATAAGCCTAGGGAGGACGAAAATGACCTAATTGATCATCCAATGACACAAACACACCTATTGGATGCACAAGATTGGTTAAAAACCCTAATTGGACAAGAATAAGCCTAGGGAGGACGAAAATGACCTAATTGATCATCCAATGACACAAACACACCTATTGGATGCACAAGATTGGTTAAAAACCCTAATTGGACAAGAATAAGCCTAGGGAGGACGAAAATGACCTAATTGATCATCCAATGACACAAACACACCTATTGGATGCACAAGATTGGTTAAAAACCCTAATTGGACAAGAATAAGCCTAGGGAGAATGAAAATGACCTTAATGTTAATCCAATGACACAACTCAACTTATTGGATGCACAAGATTGGTTAAAAACCCTAATTGGACAAGAATAAGCCTAGGGAGGACGAAAATGACCTAATTGATCATCCAATGACACAAACACACCTATTGGATGCACAAGATTGGTTAAAAACCCTAATTGGACAAGAATAAGCCTAGGGAGGACGAAAATGACCTAAACGATCATCCAATGACACAAACACACCTATTGGATGCACAAGATTGGTTAAAAACCCTAATTGGACAAGAATAAGCCTAGGGAGGACGAAAATGACCTAATTGATCATCCAATGACACAAACACACCTATTGGATGCACAAGATTGGTTAAAAACCCTAATTGGACAAGAATAAGCCTATGGAGGACGAAAATGACCTAATTGGTCATCCAATGACACAAATGAACTTATTGGATGCACAAAATTAGTTAAAAACCCTAATTGGACAAGAATAAGCCTAGGGAGGACAAAAATGACCTAATTGATCATCCAATGACACAAACACACCTATTGGATGCACAAGATTGGTTAAAAACCCTAATTGGACAAGAATAAGCCTAGGGAGGACGAAAATGACCTAATTGATCATCCAAGGACACAAACACACCTATTGGATGCACAAGATTGGTTAAAAAAGCCTAATTGGACAAGAATAAGCCTAGGGAGGACGAAAATGACCTAATTGATCATCCAATGACACAAACACACCTATTGGATGCACAAGATTGGTTAAAAACCCTAATTGGACAAGAATAAGCCTAGGGAGGACGAAAATAACCTAATTGATCATCCAATGACACAAACACACCTATTGGATGCACAAGATTGGTTAAAAACCCTAATTGGACAAGAATATGCCTGGGCAGGACGAAAATGACCTAAATGTTAATCCAATGACACAAATGAACTTATTGGATGCACAAGATTGGTTAAAAACCCTAATTGGACAAGAATAAGCCTAGGGAGGACGAAAATGACCTAATTGATCATCCAATGACAGAAACACACCGATTGGATTCACAAGATTGGTTAAAAACCCTAATTCGACAAGAATATGCCTAAGGAGGACGAAAATGACCTAAATATTAATTCAATGACACAAACAAAGTTATTGGATGCACAAGATTGGTTAAAAACCCTAATTGGACAAGAATAAGCCTTGGGATGATGAAAATGACCTAATTGATCATCCAATGACACAAACACACCTATTGGATGCACAAGATTGGTTAAAAACCCTAATTGGACAAGAATAAGCCTAGGGAGGACGAAAATGACCTAATTGATCATCCAATGACACAAACACACCTATTGGATGCACAAGATTGGTTAAAAACCCTAATTGGACAAGAATAAGCCTAGGGAGGACGAAAATGACCTAATTGATCATCCAATGACACAAACACACCTATTGGATGCACAAGATTGGTTAAAAACCCTAATTGGACAAGAATAAGCCTAGGGAGGACAAAAACGACATAATTGATCATCGAATGGCACAAACACACCTATTGGATGCACAAGATTGGTTAAAAACCCTAATTGGACAAGAATAAGCCTATGGAGGACGAAAATGACCTAATTGATCATCCAATGACACAAACACGCCTATTGGATGCACAAGATTGGTTAAAAACCCTAATTGGACAAGAATATGCAAAGGGAGGACGAAAATGACCTAATTGATCATCCAATGACACAAACACACCTATTGGATGCACAAGATCGGTTAAAAACCCTAATTGGACAAGAATAAGCCTAGGGAGGACGAAAATGACCTAATTGATCATCCAATGACACAAACACACCTATTGGATGCACAAGATTGGTTAAAAACCCTAATTGGACAAGAATAAGCCTAGGGAGGACGAAAATGACCTAAATGTTAATCCAATGACACAACTCAACTTATTGGATGCCCAGGATTGGTTAAAAACCCTAATTGGACAAGAATAAGCCTAGGGAGGACGAAAATAACCTAATTGATCATCCAATGACACAAACACACCTATTGGATGTACAAGATTCGTTAAAAACCCTAATTGGACAAGAATATGCCTAGGGAGGACGAAAATGACCTAATTGATCATCCAATGACACAAACACACCTATTGGATGCACAAGATTGGTTAAAAACCCTAATTGGACAAGAATATGCCTAGGTAGGACGAAGATGACCTAAATATTAATTCAATGACACAAACAAACTTATCGCATGCACAAGATTGGTTAAAAACCCTAATTGGACAAGAATAAGCCTAGGGAGGACGAAAATGACCTAATTGATCATCCAATGACACAAACACACCTATTGGATGCACAAGATTGGTTAAAAACCCTAATTGGACAAGAATATTCCTAGGGAGGACGAAAATGACCTAATTGATCATCCAATGACACAAATGAACTTATTGGATGCACAAGATTAGTTAAAAACCCTAATTGGACAAGAATAAGCCTAGGGAGGACGAAAATAACCTAATTGATCATCCAATGACACAAACACACCTATTGGATGCACAAGATTGGTTATAGACCCTAATTGGATAAGAATATGCCTAGGGAGGACGAAAATGGCCTAATTGTTCATCCAATGACACAAATGAACTTACTGGATGCACAAGATTAGTTAAAAACCCTAATTGGACAAGAATAAGCCTAGGGAGGACGATAATAACCTAATTGATCATCCAATGACACAAACACACCTATTGGATGCACAAGATTGGTTAAAAACCCTAATTGGACAAGAATAAGTCTAGGGAGGACGAAAATGACCTAAATGTTAATCCAATGACACAACTCAACTTATTAGATGCACAACATTGGTTAAAAACCCTAATTGGACAAGAATAAGCCTAGGGAGGACGAAAATGACCTAAATGTTAATCCGATGACACAACTCAACTTATTGGATGCACAAGATTGGTTAAAAACCCTAATTGGACAAGAATAAGCCTAGGGAGGACGAAAATAACCTAATTGATCATCCAATGACACAAACACACCAATTGGATGCACAAAATTCGTTAAAACCCCTAACTGGACAAGAATATGCCTAGGGAGGACGAAAATGACCTAATTGATCATCCAATGACACAAACACACCTATTGGATGCACAAGATTGGTTAAAAACCCTAATTGGACAAGAATATGCCTAGGGAGGACGAAAATAACCTAAATATTAATTTAATAACACAAACAAAGTTATTGGATGCACAAGATTGGTTAAAAACCCTAATTGGACAAGAATAAGCCTAGGGAGGACGTATATGACCTAATTGATCATCCAATGACACAAACACACCTATTGGATGCACAAGATTCGTTAAAAACCCTAATTGGACAAGAATATGCCAAGGGAGGACGGAAATAACCTAATTGATCATCCAATGACACAAATGAACTTATTGGATGCACAAGATTAGTTAAAAACCCAAATAGGACAAGAATATGCCTAGGGAAGACGAAAATAACCTAATTGATCATCCAATGACACAAACACACCTATTGGATGCACAAGATTGGTTAAAAACCCTAATTGGACAAGAATATGCCTAGGGAGAACGAAAATGACCTAAATGTTAATCCAATGATACAAATGAACTTATTGGATGCACAAGATTGGTTAAAAACCCTAATTGGACAAGAATAAGCCTAGGGAGGACGAAAATGACCTAAATGTTAATCCAATGACACAACTCAACTTATTGGATGCACAAGATTGGTTAAAAACCCTAATTGGACAAGAATAAGCCTAGGGAGGACGAAAATGACCTAATTGATCATCCAATGACACAAACACACCTATTGGATGCACAAGATTGGTTAAAAACCCTAATTGGACAAGAATATGCCAAGGGAGGACGAAAATGACCTAATCGATCATCCAATGACAAAACACACCTATTGGATGCACAAGATTGGTTAAAAACCCTAATTGGACCAGAATATGCCTAGGGAGGACGAAAATGACCTAATTGATCATCCAATGACACAAACACACCTATTGGATGCACAGGATCGGTTAAAAACCCTAATTGGACAATAATAAGCCTAGGGAGGACGAAAATGACCTAATTGATCATCCAATGACACAAACACACCTATTGGATGCACAAGATTGGTTAAAAACCCTAATTGGACAAGAATATGCCTAGGGAGGACGAAAATGACCTAATTGATCATCCAATGACACAAATGAACTTATTGGATGCACAAGATTAGTTAAAAACCCTAATTGGACAAAAATAAGCCTAAGGAGGACGAAAATAACCTAATTGATCATCCAATGACACAAACACACCTATTGGATGCACAAGATTTGTTAAAAACTCTAATCGGGCAAGAATATGCCTTGGGAGGACGAAAATGACCTAAATATTAATTCAATGACACAAACAAACTTATTGGATGCACAAGATTGGTTAAAAACCCTAATTGGACAAGAATAAGCCTAGGGAGGACGAAAATGACCTAATTGATCATCCAATGACCCAAACACACCTATTGGATGCACAAGATTGGTTAAAAACCCTAATTGAACAAGAATATGCCTAGGGAGGACGAAAATGACCTAAATGTTAATCCAATGAAACAAATGAACTTATTAGATGTACAAGATTGGTTAAAAACCCTAATTGGACAAGAATAAGCCTAGGGAGGACGAAAATGACCTAATTGATCATCCAATGACACAAACACACCTATTGGATGCACAAGATTGGTTAAAAACCCTAATTGGACAAGAATATGCCTAGGGAGGACGAAAATGACCTAATTGATCATCCAATGACACAAACACACCTATTGGATGCACAAGATTGGTTAAAAACCCTAATTGGACAAGAATATGCCTAGGGAGGACGAATATGACCTAAATGTTAATCCAATAACACAAATGAACTTATTGGATGCAAAAGATTGGTTAAAAACCCTAATTGGACAACAATAAGCCTAGGGAGAACGAAAATGACCTAAATCTTAATCCAATGACACAACTCAACTTATTGGATGCACAAGATTGGTTAAAAACCCTAATTGGACAAGAATAAGCCTAGGGAGGACGAAAATGACCTAATTGATCATCCAATGACACAAACACACCTATTGGATGCACAAGATTGGTTAAAAACCCTAATTGGACAAGAATAAGCCTAGGGAGGACAACAATGACCTAATTGATCATCCAATGACACAAACACACCTATTGGATGCACAAGAATGGTTAAAAACCCTAATTGGACAAGAATAAGCCTAGGGAGGACGAAAATGACCTAATTGATCATCCAATGACACAAACACACCTATTGGATGCACAAGATTGGTTAAAAACCCTAATTGGACAAGAATAAGCCTAGGGAGGACGAAAATGACCTAATTGATCATCCAATGACACAAACACACCTATTGGATGCACAAGATTGGTTAAAAACCCTAATTGGACAAGAATATGCCTAGGGAGGACGAAAATGACCTAAATGTTAATCCAATGACACAACTCAACCTATTGGATGCACAAGATTGGTTAAAAACCCTAATTGGACAAGAATATGCCTAGGGAGGACGAAAATGACCTAATTGATCATCCAATGACACAAACACACCTATTGGATGCACAAGATTGGTTAAAAACCCTAATTGGACAAGAATATGCCTAGGGAGGACGAAAATGACCTAATTGATCATCCAATGACACAGACACACCTATTTGATGCACAAGATTGGTTAAAAACCCTAATTGGACAAGAATATGCCTAGGGAGGACGAAAATGACCTAATTGATCATCCAATGACACAAACACACCTATTGGATGCACAAGTTTGGTTAAAAACCCTAATTGGACAAAAATAAGCCTAGGGAGGACCAAAATGACCTAATTGATCACCCAATGACACAAACACACCTATTGGATGCACAAGATTGGTTAAAAACCCTAATTGGACAAGAATATGCCTTGGGAGGACGAAAATGACCTAATTGATAATCCAATGACACAAATGAACTTATTGGATGCACAAGATTAGTTAAAAACCCTAATTGGACAAGAATAAGCCTAGGGAGGACGAAAATAACCTAATTGATCATCCAATGACACAAACACACCTATTGGATGCACAAGATTGGTTATAGACCCTAATTGGATAAGAATATGCCTAGGGAGGACGAAAATGGCCTAATTGTTCATCCAATGACACAAATGAACTTATTGGATGCACAAGATTAGTTAAAAACCCTAATTAGACAAGAATAAGCCTAGGGAGGACGATAATAACCTAATAGATCATCCAATGACACAACCACACCTATTGGATGCACAAGATTGGTCTAACACTCTAATTGGACAAGAATATGCCTAGGGAGGACGAAAATGACCTTAATGTTAATCCAATGACACAAATGAACTTATTGGATGCACAAGATTGGTTAAAAACCCTAATTGGACAAGAATAAGCCTAGGGAGGACGAAAATGACCTAAATGTTAATCCAATGACACAACTCAACTTATTGGATGCACAAGATTGGTTAAAAACCCTAATTGGGCAAGAATAAGTCTAGGAAGGACGAAAATGACCTAATTGATCATCCAATGACACAAACACACCTATTGGATGCACAAGATTGGTTAAAAACCCTAATTGGACAAGAATAAGCCTAGGGAGGACGAAAATGACCTAAATGTTAATCCAATGACACAAATCAACTTATTGGATGCACAAGATTGGTTAAAAACCCAAATTGGACAAGAATAAGCCTAGGGAGGACGAAAATGACCTAATTGATCATCCAATGACACAAACACACCTATTGGATGCACAAGATTGGTTAAAAACCCTAATTGGACAAGAATAAGCCTAGGGAGGACGAAAATGACCTAAATGTTAATCCAATGACACAACTCAACTTATTTGATGCACAAGATTGGTTAAAAACCCTAATTGGACAAGAATAAGCATGGGGAGGACGAAAATGACCTAATTGATCATCCAATGACACAAACACACCTATTGGATGCACAAGATTGGTTAAAAACCCTAATTGGACAAGAATATGCTTAGGGAGGACGAAAATGACCTAAATATTAATTTAATGACACAAACAAACTTATCGGATGCACAAGATTGGTTAAAACCCCTAATTGGACAAAAATAAGCCTACGGAGGACAAAAATGACCTAATTGATCATCCAATGACACAAACACACCTATTGGATGCACAAGATTGGTTAAAAACCCTAATTGGACAAGAATAAGCCTAGGGAGGACGAAAATAACCTAATTGATCATCCAATGACACAAACACACCTATTGGATGCACAAAAATTGGTTAAAAACCCTAATTGGACAAGAATATGCCTAGGGAGGACGAAAATGACCTAAATGTTAATCCAATGACACAAATGAACTTATTGGATGCACAAGATTGGTTAAAAACCCTAATTGGACAAGAATAAGCCTAGGGAGGACGAAAAGGACCTAAATGTTAATCCAATGACACAACTCAACTTATTGGATGAACAAGATTGGTTAAAAACCCTAATTGGACAAGAATAAGCCTAGGGAGGACGAAAATGACCTAATTGATCATCCAATGACACAAACACACCTATTGGATGCACAAGATTGGTTAAAAACCCTAATTGGACAAGAATAAGCTTAGGGAGGACGAATATGACCTAAATGTTAATCCAATGACACAACTCAACTTATTGGATGCACAAGATTGGTTAAAAACCCTAATTGGACAAGAATAAGCCTAGGGAGGACGAAAATGACCTAATTGATCATCCAATGACACAAACACACCTATTGGATGCACAAGATTGGTTAAAAACCCTAATTGGACAAGAATAAGCCTAGGGAGGACGAAAATGACCTAATTGATCATTCAATGACAAAAACACACCTATTGGATGCACAAGATTGGTTAAAAACCCTAATTGGATAAGAATATGGTTAGGGAGAACAAAAATGACCTAAATGTTAATCCAATGACACAACTCAACTTATTGGATGCACAAGATTGGTTAAAAACCCTAATTGGACAAGAATAAGCCTAGGGAGGACGAAAATGACCTAATTGATCATCCAATGACACAAACACACCTATTGGATGCACAAGATTGGTTAAAAACCCTAGTTGGACAAGAACATGCCTAGGGTGGACGAAAATGACCTAAATATTAATTCAATGACACAAACAAAGTTATTGGATGCACAAGATTGATTAAAAACCCTAATTCGACAAGAATAAGCCTAGGGAGGACGAAAATGACCTAATTGATCATCCAATGACACAAACACACCTATTGGAAGCACAAGATTGGTCAAAAACCCTAATTGGACAAGAATATGCCTAGGGAGGATGAAAATGACCTTAATGTTAATCCAACGACACAAATGAACTTATTGGATGCACAAGATTGATTAAAAACCCTAATTGGACAAGAATAAGCCTAGGGAGGACGAAAATGACCTAATTGATCATCCAATGACACAAACACACCTATTGGATGCACAAGATTGGTTAAAAACCCTAATTGGACAAGAATATTCCTAGGGAGGATGAAAATGACCTAAATATTAATTCAATGACACAATCAAAGTTATTGGATGAACAAGATTGGTTAAAAACCCTAATTGGACAAGAATAAGCCTAGGGAGGACGAAAATGACCTGATTGATCATCCAATGACACAAACACATCTATTGGATGCACAAGATTGGTTAAAAACCCTAATTGGACAAGAATAAGCCTAAGGAGGACGAAAATGACCTAATTGATCATCCAATGACACAAACACACCTATTGGATGCACAAGATTGGTTAAAAACCCTAATTGGACAACAATAAGCCTAGGGAGGATGAAAATGACCTAATTGATCATCCATTGCCACAAACACACCTATTGGATGCACAAGATTGGTTAAAAACCCTAATTGGACAAGAATATGCCTAGGGAGGACGAAAATGACCTAATTGGTCATCCAATGACACAAACACACCTATTGGATGCACAAGATTGGTTAAAAACCCTAATTGGACAAGAATATTCCTAGGGAGGATGAAAATAACCTAATTGATCATCCAATGAGACAAACACACCTATTGGATGCACAAGATTGGTTAAAAACCCTAATTGGACAAGAATATGCCTAGGGAGGACGAAAATGACCTAAATGTTAATCCAATGACACAAATGAACTTATTGGATGCACAAGATTGGTTAAAAACCCTAATTGGACAAGAATAAGCCTAGGGAGGACGAAAATGACCTAAATGTTAATCCAATGACACAACTCAACTTATTGGATGCACAAGATTGGTTAAAAACCCTAATTGGACAAGAATAAGCCTAGGGAGGACGAAAATGACCTAATTGATCATCCAATGACACAAACACACCTATTGGATGCACAAGATTGGTTAAAAACCCTAATTGGACAAGAATATGCCAAGGGAGGACGAAAATGACCTAATCGATCATCCAATGACAAAACACACCTATTGGATGCACAAGATTGGTTAAAAACCCTAATTGGACCAGAATATGCCTAGGGAGGACGAAAATGACCTAATTGATCATCCAATGACACAAACACACCTATTGGATGCACAGGATCGGTTAAAAACCCTAATTGGACAATAATAAGCCTAGGGAGGACGAAAATGACCTAATTGATCATCCAATGACACAAACACACCTATTGGATGCACAAGATTGGTTAAAAACCCTAATTGGACAAGAATAAGCATAGGGAGGACGAAAATGACCTAAGTGATCATCCAATGACACAAACACACCTATTGGATGCACAAGATTGGTTAAAAACCCTAATTGGACAAGAATAAGCCTAGGGAGGACGAAAATAACCTAATTGATCATCCAATGACACAAACACACCTATTGGATGCACAAGATTGTTTAAAAACCCTAATTGGACAAGAATATGCCTAGGGACGACGAAAATGACCTAAATGCTAATCCAATGACACAACTCAACTTATTGGATGCACAAGATTGGTTAAAAACCCTAATTGGACAAGAATAAGCCTAGGGAGGACGAAAATGACCTAATTGATCATCCAATGACACAAACACACCTATTGGATGCACAAGATTGGTTAAAAACCCTAATTGGACAAGAATAAGACTAGGGAGGACGAAAATGACCTAATTGATCATCCATTGGCACACACACACCTATTAGATGCACAAGATTGGTTAAAAACCCTAATTGGACAAGAATATGCCTAGGGAGGACGAAAATGACCTAATTGGTCATCCAATGACACAAACACACCTATTGGATGCAAAAGATTGGTTAAAACCCCTAATTGGACAAGAATATGCCTGGGGAGGACGAAAATTACCTAATTGGTCATCCAATGACACAAACACACCTATTGGATGCAAAAGATTGGTTAAAACCCCTAATTGGACAAGAATAAGCCTAGGGAGGATGAAAATAACCTAATTGATCATCCAATGACACAAACACACCTATTGGATGCACAAGATTAGTTAAAAACCCTAATTGGACAAGAATATGCCTAGGGAGGACGAAAATGACCTAAATGTTAATCCAATGACACAAATGAACTTATTTGATGCACAAGATTGGTTAAAAACCCTAATTGGACAAAAATAAGCCTAGGGAGGACGAAAATGACCTAATTGATCATCCAATGACACAAACACACCTATTAGATGCACAAGATTGGTTAAAAACCCTAATTGGACAAGAATAAGCCTAGGGAGGACGAAAATGACCTAAATGTTAATCCAATGACACAACTTAACTTATTGGATGCACAAGATTTGTTAAAAACCCTAATTGGACAAGAATATGCCTAGGGAGGACGAAAATGACCTAATTGATCATCCAATGACACAAACACACCTATTGGATGCACAAGATTGGTTAAAAACCCTAATTGGACATGAATATGCCTAGGGAGGACGAAAATGACCTAAATGTTAATCCAATGACACAACTCAACTTATTGGATGCACAAGATTGGTTAAAAACCCTAATTGGACAAGAATAAGCCTAGGGAGGACGAAAATGACCTAATTGATCATCCAATGACACAAACACACCTATTGGATGCACAAGATTGGTTAAAAACCCTAATTGGACAAGAATAACCCTAGGGATGACGAAAATGACCTAAATGTTAATCCAATGACACAACTCAACTTATTGGATGCACAAGATTGGTTAAAAACCCTAATTGGACAAGAATAAGCCTTGGGAGGACGAAAATGACCTAATTGATCATCCAATGACACAAACACACCTATTGGATGCACAAGATTGGTTAAAAACCCTAATTGGACAAGAATATGCCTAGGGAGGACAAAAATGACCTAAATATTAATTCAATGACATAAACAAACTTGTTGGATGCACAAGATTGGTTAAAAACCCTAATTGGACAAGAATAAGCCTAGGGAGGACGAAAATGACCTAATTAATCATCCAATGACACAAACACACCTGTTGGAAGCACAAGATTGGTTAAAAACCCTAATTGGACAAGAATATGCCTAGGGAGGACGAAAATGACCTAATTGATCATCTAATGACACATACACACCTATTGGATGCACAAGATTGGTTAAAAACCCTAATTGGACAAGAATATGCCTAGGGAGGACGAAAATGACCTAAATGTTAATCCAATGACACAAATGAACTTATTGGATGCACAAGATTGGTTAAAAACCCTAATTGGACAAGAATATGCCTAGGGAGGACGAAAATGACCTAAATGTGAATCCAATGACACAAATGAACTTATTGGATGCACAAGATTGGTTAAAAACCTAATTCGACAAGAATAAGCCTAGGGAGAATCAAAATGACCTAAATGTTAATCCAATGACACAACTCAATTTATTGGATGCACAAGATCGGTTAAAAACCCTAATTGGACAAGAATAAGCCTAGGGAGGACGAAAATGACCTAATTGATCATCCAATGACACAAACACACCTATTGGATGCACAAGATTGGTTAAAAACCCTAATTGGACAAGAATATGCCTAGGGAGGACGAAAATGACCTAAATGTTAATCCAATGACACAAATGAACTTATTGGATGCACAAGATTTGTTAAAAACCCTAATTGGACAAGAATAAGCATAGGGAGGATCAAAGTGACCTAATTGATCATCCAATGAGATAAACACACCTATTGGATGCACAAGATTGGTTAAAAACCCTAATTGGACAAGAATATGCCTAGGGAGGACGAAAATGACCTAAATGTGAATCCAATGACACAAATGAACTTATTGGATGCACAAGATTGGTTAAAAACCTAATTAGACAAGAATAAGCCTAGGGAGAATGAAAATGACATAAATGTTAATCCAATGACACAACTCAACTTATTGGATGCACAAGATTGGTTAAAAACCCTAATTGGACAAGAATAAGCCTAGGGAGGACGAAAATGACCTAATTGATCATCCAATGACACAAACACACCTATTGGATGCACAAGATTGGTTAAAAACCCTAATTGGACAAGAATATGCCTAGGGAGGACGAAAATGACCTAAATATTAATTCAATGACACAAACAAACTGATTGGATGCACAAGATTGGTTAAAAACCCTAACTAGACAAGAATGTGGCTAGGGATGACGAAAATGACCTAATTGATCATCCAATGACACAAACACACCTATTGGATGCACAAGATTGGTTAAAAACCCTAATTGGACAAAAATATGCCTAGGGAGGACAAATATGACCTAAATGTTAATCCAATAACACAAATGAACTTATTGGATGCACAAGATTGGTTAAAAACCCTAATTGGACAAGAATAAGCCTAGGGAGGACGAAAATGACCTAATTGATCATCCAATGACACAAACACACCTATTGGATGCACAAGATTGGTTAAAAACCCTAATTGGACAAGAATATGTCTAGGGAGGACGAAAATGACCTAATTGTTCATCCAATGACACAAACACACCTATTGGATGCACAAGATTGGTTAAAAACCATAATTGGACAAGAATAAGCCTAGGGAGGACGAAAATGACCTAATTGATCATCCAATGACACAAACACACCTATTGGATGCAAAAGATTGGTTAAAAACCCTAATTGGACAAGAATAAGCCTAGGGAGGACGAAAATAACCTAATTGATCATCCAATGACACAAACACACCTATTGGATGCACAAGATTGGTTAAAAACCCGAATTGGACAAAAATATGCCTAGGGAGGACGAAAATGACCTACATGTTAATCCAATGACACAAACTCAACCTATTGGATGGACAAGATTGGTTAAAAACCCTAATTGGACAAGAATAAGCCTAGGGAGGACGAAAATAACCTAATCGATCATCCAAT
Source organism: Cicer pinnatifidum (assembly GCA_037974775.1). Classification (NCBI taxonomy): domain Eukaryota; kingdom Viridiplantae; phylum Streptophyta; class Magnoliopsida; order Fabales; family Fabaceae; genus Cicer; species Cicer pinnatifidum. Next base: position 61,668 of record JBBPBR010000970.1, read on the forward strand.
GACACAAACACACCTATTGGATGCACAAGATTGGTTAAAAACCCTAATTGGACAAGAATATGCCTAGGGAGGACGAAAATGACCTAAATGTTAATCCAATGACACAAATGAACTTATTGGATGCACAAGATTGGTTAAAAACCCTAATTGGACAAGAATAAGCCTAGGGAGAACGAAAATGACCTAATTGATCATCCAATGACACAAACACACCTATTGGATGCACAAGATTGGTTAAAAACCCTAATGGGACAAGAATATGCCTAGGGAGGACGAAAATGACCTAATTGATCATCCAATGACACAAATGAACTTATTGGATGCACAAGATTAGTTAAAAACCCTAATTGGACAAGAATATGCCTAGGGAGGACGAAAATAACCTAATTGATCATTGAATGACACAAACACACCTATTGGATGCACAAGATTGGTTAAAAACCCTAATTGGACAAGAATAAGCCTTGGGAGGACAAAAATAACCTAATTGATCATCCAATGACACAAACACACCTATTGGATGCACAAGATTCGTTAAAAACCCTAATTGGACAAGAATATGCCTAGGGAGGACGAAAATAACCTAATTGATCATCCAATGACACAAACACACCTATTGGATGCACAAGATTGGTTAAAAACCCTAATTGGACAAGAATTTGCCAAGGGAGGACGAAAATGACCTAATTGATCATCCAATGACAAAAACACACCTATTGGATGCACAAGATTGGTTAAAAACCCTAATTGGACAAGAATAAGCCTAGGGAGGACGAAAATGACTTAATTGATTATCCAATGACACAAACACACCTATTGGATGCACAAGATTGGTTAAAAACCCTAATTGGACAAGAATATGCCTAGGGAGGACGAAAATGACATAAATATTAATTCAATAACACAAACAAAGTTATTGGATGCACAAGACTGGTTAAAAACCCTAATTGGACAAGAATAAGCCTAGGGAGGACGTAAATGACCTAATTGATCATCCAATGACACAAACACACCTATTGGATGCACAAGATTGGTTAAAAACCCTAATTGGACAAGAATATTCCTAGGGAGGACAAAAATGACCTAAATATTAATTCAATGACACAAACAAACTTATCGGATGCACAAGATTGGTTAAAACCCCTAATTGGACAAGAATAAGCTTAGGGAGGACGAAAATGACCTAATTGATCATCCATTGACACAAACACACCTATTGGATGCACAAGATTGGTTAAAAACCCTAATTGGACAAGAATAAGCCTAGGGAGGACGAAAATGACCTAATTGATCATCCAATGACTCAAACACACCTATTGGATGCACTAGATTGGTTAAAAACCCTAATTGGACAAGAATATGCCTAGGCAGGACGAAAATGACCTAATTGATCATCCAATGACACAAATGAACTTATTGGATGCACAAGATTAGTTAAAAACCCTAATTGGACAAGAATAAGCCTAAGGAGGACGAAAATAACCTAATTGATCATCCAACGACACAAACACACCTATTGGATGCACAAGATTGGTCTAAAACCCTAATTGGACAAGAATAAGCCTAGGGAGGACGAAAATGACCGAAATGGTAATCCAATGACACAACTCAACTTATTGGATGCACAAGATTGGTTAAAAACCCTAATTGGACAAGAATAAGCCTAGTGGGGACGAAAATGACCTAATTGATCATCCAATGAAACAAACACACCTATTGGATGCACAAGATTGGTTAAAAACCCTAATTGGACAAGAATAAGCTTAGGGAGGACGAAAATGACCTAAATGTTAATCCAATGACAAAACTCAACTTATTGGATGCACAAGATTGGTTAAAAACCCTAATTGGACAAGAATAAGCCTAGGGAGGACGAAAATGACCTAATTGATCATCCAATGACACAAACACACCTATTGGATGCACAAGATTCGTTAAAAACCCTAATTGGACAAGAATATGCCTAGGGAGGACGAAAATGACCTAATTGATCATCCAATGACACAAACACACCTATTGGATGCACAAGATTGGTTAAAAACCCTAATTGGACTAGAATATGCCTAGGGAGGACGAAAATGACCTAAATATTAATTAAATGAAACAAACAAACTTATTGGATGCACAAGATTGGTTAAAAACCCTAATTGGACAAGAATAAGCCTAGGGAGGACGAAAATGACCTAATTGATCATCCAATGACACAAACACACCTATTGGATGCACAAGATTGGTTAAAAACCCTAATTGGACAAGAATAAGCCTAGGGAGAACGAAAATGATCAAAATGTTAATCCAATGACACAACTCAACTTATTGGATGCACAAGATTGGTTAAAAACCCTAATTGGACAAGAATAAGCCTAGGGAGGACGAAAATGACCTAATTGATCATCCAATGACACAAACACACCTATTGGATGCACAAGATTGGTTAAAAACCCTAATTGGACAAGAATATGCCTAGGGAGGACGAAAATGACCTAATTGATCATCGAATGAAACAAATGAACTTATTGGATGCACAAGATTAGTTAAAAACCCTAATTGGACAAGAGTAAGCCTAGGGAGGACGAAAATAACCTAACTGATCATCCAATGACACAAACACACCTATTGGATGCACAAGATTGGTTAAAAACCCTAATTGGACAAGAATAAGCCTAGGGAGGACGAAAATGACCTAATTGATCATCCAATGACACAAACACACCTATTGGATGCACAAGATTGGTTAAAAACCCTAATTGGACAAGAATAAGCCTAGGGAGGACGAAAATGACCTAATTGATCATCCAATGACACAAACACACCTATTGGATGCACAAGATTGGTTAAAACCCCTAATTGGACAAGAATAAGTCTAGGGAGGATGAAAATGACCTAATTGATCGTCCAATGACACAAACACACCTATTGGATGCACAAGATTGGTTAAAAACCCTAATTGGACAAGAATAAGCCTAGGGAGGACGAAAATGACCTAACTGATCATCCAATGACACAAACACACCTATTGGATGCACAAGATTGGTTAAAAACCCTAATTGGATAAGAATATGCCTAGGGAGGACGAAAATGACCTAATTGATCATCCAATGACACAAACACACCTATTGGATGCACAAGATTGGTTAAAAACCCTAATTGGACAAGAATATGCCTAGGGAGGACGAAAATGACCTAATTGATCATCCAATGACACAAACACACCTGTTGGATGCAGAAGATTGGTTAAAAACCCTAATTGGACAATAATATGCCTAGGGAGGACGAAAATGACCTAATTGATCATCCAATGACACAAACACACCTATTGGATGCACAAGATTGGTTAAAAACCCTAATTGGACAAGAATATGCCTAGGGAGGACGAAAATGACCTAATTGATCATCCAATGACACAAACACACCTATTGGATGCACAAGATTGGTTACAAACCCTAATTGGACAAGAATATGCCTAGGGAGGACGAAAATGACCTAAATATTAATTCAATGACACAAACAAACTTATTGGATGCATAAGATTGGTTAAAAACCCTAATTGGACAAGAATAAGCCTAGGGAGGACGAAAATGACCTAATTGATCATCCAATGACACAAACACACCTATTGGATGCACAAGATTGGTTAAAAACACTAATTGGACAAGAATATTCCTAGGGAGGACGAAAATGACCTAAATATTAATTCAATGACACAAACAAACTTTTCGGATGCAGAAGATTGGTTAAAAACCCTAATTGGACAAGAATAAGCCTAGGGAGGACGAAAATGACCTAATTGATCATCCAATGACACAAACACACCTATTGGATGCACAAGATTGGTTAAAAACCCTAATTGGACAAGAATAAGCTTAGGGAGGACGAATATGACCTAAATGTTAATCCAATGACACAACTCAACTTATTGGATGCACAAGATTGGTTAAAAACCCTAATTGGACAAGAATAAGCCTAGGGAGGACGAAAATGACCTAATTGATCATCCAATGACACAAACACACCTATTGGATGCACAAGATTGGTTAAAAACCCTAATTGGACAAGAATAAGCCTAGGGAGGACGAAAATGACCTAATTGATCATCCAATGACACAAACACACCTATTGGATGCACAAAATTGGTTAAAAACCCTAATTGGACAAGAATAAGCCTAGGGAGAACGAAAATGATATAAATGTTAATCCAATGACACAACTCAACTTATTGGATGCACAAGATCGGTTAAAAACCCAAATTGGACAAGAATAAGCCTAGGGAGGACGAAAATCACCTAATTGATCATCCAATGACACAAACACACCTATTGAATGCACAAGATCGGTTAAAAACCCTAATTGGACAAGAATAAGCCTAGGGAGGACGAAAATGACCTAATTGATCATCCAATGACACAAACACACCTATTGGATGCACAAGATTGGTTAAAAACCCTAATTGGACAAGAATATGCCTAGGGAGGACGAAAATGACCTAATTGATCATCCAGTGACACAAACACACCTATTAGATGCACAAGATTGGTTAAAAGCCCTAATTGGAGAAGAATAAGGCTAGGGAGGACGAAAATGACCTAATTGATCATCCAATGACACAAACACACCTATTGGAAGCACAAGATTGGTTAAAAAACCTAATTGGACAAGAATATGCCTGGGAAGTACGAAAATGACCTAAATGTTAATCCAATGACACCAATGAACTTATTGGATGCACAAGATTGGTTAAAAACCCTAATTGGACGAGAATAAGCCTAGGGAGGACGAAAATGACCTAATTGATCATCCAATGACACAAACACACCTATTGGATGCACAAGATTGGTTAAAAACCCTAATTGGACAAGAATATGCCTAGGGAGGACGAAAATGACCTAAATATTAATTCAATAACACAAACAAACTTATTTGATGCACAAGATTGATTAAAAACCCTAATTGGACAAGAATAAGCCTAGGGAGGACGAAAATGACCTAATTGATCATCCAATGACACAAACACACCTATTGGATGCACAAGATTGGTTAAAAACCCTAATTGGAAAAGAATAAGCCTAGAGAGAACGAAAATGACCTAAATGTTAATCCAACGACACAACTCAACTTATTGGATGCACAAGATTGGTTAAAACCCCTAATTGGACAAGAATAAGCCTAGGGAGGACGAAAATGACCTAATTGATCATCCAATGACACAAACACACCTATTGGATGCACAAGATTGGTTAAAAACCCTAATTGGACAAGAATATGCCTACGGAGGACGAAAATGACATAATTGATCATCCAATGACACAAATGAACTTATTGGATGCACAAGATTAGTTAAAAACCCTAATTGGACAAGAATAAGCCTAGGGAGGACGAAAATAATCAAACTGATCATCCAATGACACAAACACACCTATTGGATGCGCAAGATTGGTTAAAAACCCTAATTGGACAAGAATATGCCTAGGGAGGACAAAAATGACCAAAATGTTAATCCAATGACACAAATGAACTTATTGGATTCACAAGGTTGGTTAAAAACCCTAATTGGACAAGAAAAAGCCTAGGGAGAACGAAAATGATCAAAATGTTAATCCAATGACACAACTCAACTTATTGGATGCACAAGATTGGTTAAAACCCCTAATTGGACAAGAATAAGCCTAGGGAGGACGAAAATGACCTAATTGATCATCCAATGACACAAACACACCTATTGGATGCACAAGATTGGTTAAAAACCCTAATTGGACAAGAATAATAAGCCTAGGGAGGACGAAAATGACCTAATTGATCATCCAATGACACAAACACACCTATTGGATGCACAAGATTGGTTAAAAACCCTAATTGGACAAGAATAAGCCTAGGGAGGACGAAAATGACCTAATTGATCATCCAATGACTCAAACACACCTATTGGATGCACAAGATTGGTTAAAAACCTTAATTGGAGAAGAATAAGCCTAGGGAGCACGAAAATGATCTAATTGATCATCCAATGACACAAACACACCTATTGGAAGCACAAGATTGGTTAAAAACCCAAGTTGGACAAGAATATGCCTAGGGAGGACGAAAATGACCTAATTGATCATCCAATGACACAAACACACCTATTGGATGCACAAGATTGGTTAAAAACCCTAATTGGACAAGAATATGCCTAGGGAGGACGAAAATGACCTAAATATTAATTCAATGACACAAACAAACTTTTCGGATGCACAAGATTGGTTAAAAACCCTAATTGGACAAGAATAAGCCTAATGAGGACGAAAATGACCTAATTGATCATCCAATGTCACATACACACCTATTAGATGCACAAGATTGGTTAAAAACCCTAATTGGACAAGAATAAGCCTAGGGAGGAGGAAAATAACCTAATTGATCATCCAATGACACAAACACACCTATTGGATGCACAAGATTGGTTAAAAACCCTAATTGGACAAGAATATGCCTAGGGAGGACGAAAATGACCTAATTGATCATCCAATGACACAAACACACCTATTGGATGCACAAGATTGGTTAAAAACCCTAATTGGACAAGAATATGCCTAGGGAGGACGAAAATGACCTAATTGATCATCCAATTACACAAAAACACCTATTGGATGCACAAGATTGGTTAAAAACCCTAATTGGACAAGAATATGCCTAGGGAGGACGAAAATGACCTAAATATTAATTCAATGACACAAACAAAGTTATTGGATGCACAAGATTGGTTAAAAACCCTAATTGGACAAGAATAAGCCTAGGGAGAACGAAAATGGCCTTAATGTTAATCCAATGACACAACTCAACTTATTGGATGCACAAGATTGGTTAAAAACCCTAATTGGACAAGAATAAGCCTAGGGAGGACGAAAATGACCTAATTGATCATCCAATGACACAAACACACCTATTGGATGCACAAGATTGGTTAAAAACCTAATTGGACAAGAATAAGCCTTGGGAGGACGAAAATGACCTAATTGATCATCCAATGACACAAACACACCTATTGGATGCACAAGATTGGTTAAAAACCCTAATTGGACAAGAATAAGCCTAGGGAGGACGAAAATGACCTAATTGATCATCCAATGACACAAACACACCTATTGGATGCACAAGATTGGTTAAAAACCCTAATTGGACAAGAATATGCTTAGGGTGGACGAAAATGACCTAAATATTAATTCAATGACATAAACAAACTTGTTGGATGCACATGATTGGTTAAAAACCCTAATTGGACAAGAATATGCCTAGGGAGGACGAAAATAACCTAAATATTAATTCAATGACACAAACAAAGTTATTGGATGCACAAGATTGGTTGAAAACCCTAATTGGACAAGAATAAGCCTAGGGAGGACGAAAATGACCTAATTGATCATCCAATGACACAAACACACCTATTGGAAGCACAAGATTGGTTCAAAACCCTAATTGGACAAGAATATGCCTAGGTAGGACGAAAATGACCTAAATGCTAATCCAATGACACAACTCAACTTATTGGATGCACAAGATTGGTTAAAAACCCTAATTGGTCAAGAATAAGCCTAAGGAGGACGAAAATGACCTAATTGATCATCCAATGACACAAACACACCTATTGGATGCACAAGATTGGTTAAAAACCCTAATTGGACAAGAATATGCCTAGGGAGGACGAAAATGACCTAAATGTTAATCCAATGACACAAATGAACTTATTCGATGTACAAGATTGGTTAAAAAAACCCTAATTGGACAAGAATAAGCCTAGGGAGGACGAAAATGACCTAATTGATCATCCAATGACACAAACACACCTATTGGATGCACAAGATTGGTTAAAAACCCTAATTGGACAAGAATATGCCTAGGGAGGACGAAAATGACCTAATTGATCATCCAATGAAACAAATGAACTTATTGGATGCACAAGATTAGTTAAAAACCTTAATTGGACAAGAGTAAGCCTAGGGAGGACGAAAATAACCTAACTGATCATCCAATGACACAAACACACCTATTGGATGCACAAGATTGGTCTAAAACTCTAATTGGACAAGAATATGCCTAGGGAGGACGAAAATGACCTAAATGTTAATCCAATGACACAAATGAACTTATTGGATGCACAAGATTGGTTAAAAACCCTAATTGGACAAGAATAAGCCTAGGGAGGACGAAAATGACCTAAATGTTAATCCAATGACACAACTCAACTTATTGGATGCACAAGATTGGTTAAAAACTGTAATTGGACAAGAATAAGCCTAGGGAGGACGAAAATGACCTAATTGATCATCCAATGACACAAACACACCTATTGGATGCACAAGATTGGTTAAAAATCCTAATTGGACAAGAATATGCCTAGGGAGGACGAAAATGACCTAATTGATCATCCAATGACACAAACACACCTATTGGATGCACAAGATTCGTTAAAAACCCTAATTGGACAAGAATATGCCTAGGGAGGACGAAAATGACCTAATTGATCATCCAATGACACAAACACACCTGTTGGATGCACAAGATCGGTTAAAAACCCTAATTGGACAAGAATAAGCCTAGGGAGGACGAAAATGACCTAATTGATCATCCAATGACACAAACACACCTATTGGATGCACAAGATTGGTTAAAAACCCTAATTGGACAAGAATATGCCTAGGGAGGACGAAAATGACCTAATTGATCATCCAATAACATAAATGAACTTATTGGATGCACAAGATTAGTTAAAAACCCTAATTGGACAAGAATAAGCCTAGGGAGGACGAAAATGACCTAATTGATCATCCAATGACACAAACACACCTATTGGATGCACAAGATTGGTTAAAAACCCTAATTGGACAAGAATATGCCTAGGGAGGACGAAAATGACCTAATTGATCATCCAATGACACAAACACACCTATTGAATGCACAAAATTGGTTAAAAACCCTAATTGGACAAGAATATGCCTAGGGAGGACGAAAATGACCTAATTGATCATCCAATGACACAAACACACCTATTGGATGCACAAGATTGGTTAAAAACCCTAATTGGACAAGAATAAGCCTAGGGAGTACGAAAATGACCTAAATGTTAATCCAATGACACAACTCAACTTATTGGATGCACAAGATTGGTTAAAAACCCTAATTGGACAAGAATAAGCCTATGGAGGACGATAATGACCTAATTGATCATCCAATGACACAAACACACCTATTGGATTCACAAGATTGGTTAAAAACCTTAATTGGACAAGAATAAGCCTAGGGAGGACGAAAATGACCTAAATATTAATCCAATGACACAACTCAACTTATTGGATGCACAAGATTGGTTAAAAACCCTAATTGGACAAGAATAAGCCTAGGGAGGACGAAAATGACCTAATTGATCATCCAATGACACAAACACACCTATTGGATGCACAAGATTGGTTAAAAACCCTAATTGGACAAGAATAAGCCTAGGGAGGACGAAAATGACCTAATCGATCTTCCAATGACACAAACACACCTATTGGATGCACAAGATTGGTTAAAAACCCTAATTGGACAAGAATATGCCTAGGGAGGACGAAAATGACATAAATGTTAATCCAATGACACAAATGAACTTATGGGATGCACAAGATTGGTTAAAAATCCTAATTGGACTAGAATAAGCCTAGGGAGGACGAAAATGACCTAAATGCTAATCCAATGACACAACTCAACTTATTGGATGCACAAGATTGGTTAAAAACCCTAATTGGACAAGAATAAGCCTAGGGAGGACGAAAATGACCTAATTGATCATCCAATGACACAAACACACCTATTGGATGCACAAGATTGGTTAAAAACCCTAATTGGACAAGAATAAGCCTAGGGAGGACGAAAATGACCTAATTGATCATCCAATGACACAAACACACCTATTGGATGCACAAGATTGGTTAAAAACCCTAATTGGACAAGAATATGTCTAGGGAGGACGAAAATGACCTAAATGTTAATTCAATGATACAAACAAACTTATCGGATGCACAAGATTGGTTAAAAACCCTAATTGGACAAGAATAAGCCTACGGAGGACGAAAATGACCTAATTGATCATCCAAAGACACAAACACACCTATTGGATGCACAAGATTGTTTAAAAACCCTAATTGGACAAGAATAAGCCTAGGGAGGACGAAAATGACCTAATTGATCATCCAATGACACAAACACACCTATTGGATGCACAAGATTGATTAAAAACCCTAATTGGACAAGAATATGCCTTGGGAGGACGAAAATGACCTAAATGTTAATCCAATGACACAAATGAACTTATCGGATGCACAAGATTGGTTAAAAACCCTAATTGGACAAGAATAAGCCTAGGGAGGACGAAAATGACCTAATTGATCATCCAATGACACAAACACACCTATTAGATGCACAAGATTGGTTAAAAACCCTAATTGGACAAGAATAAGCCTAGGGAGTACGAAAATGACCTAAATGTTAATCCAATGAGACAAATGAACTTATTGCATGCACAAGATTGGTTAAAAACCCTAATTGGACAAGAATAAGCCTAGGGAGGACGAAAATGACCTTAATGTTAGTCCAATGACACAACTCAACTTATTGGATGCACAAGATTGGTTAAAAACCCTAATTGGACAAGAATAAGCCTAGGGAGGACGAAAATGACCTAATTGATCATCCAATGACACAAACACACCTATTGGATGCACAAGATTAGTTAAAAACCCTAATTGGACAAGAATATGCCTAGGGAGGACGAAAATGACCTAATTGGTCATCCAATGACACAAACACACCTATTGGATGCACAAGATTGGTTAAAAACCCTGATTGGACAAGAATAAGCCTAGGGAGGACGAAAATAACCTAATTGATCATCCAATGACACAAACACACCTATTGGATGCACAAGATTGGTTAAAAACCCTAATTGGACAAGAATATGCCTAGGGAGGACGAAAATGACCTAAATGTTAATCCAATGACACAAATGAACTTATTGCATGCACAAGATTGGTTAAAAACCCTAATTGGACAAGAATAAGCCTAGGGAGGACGAAAATAACCTAATTGATCATCCAATGACACAAACACACCTATTGGATGCACAAGATTGGTTAAAAACCCTAATTGGACAAGAATATGCCTAGGGAGGACGAAAATGACCTAAATGTTAATCCAATGACACAAATGAACTTATTGCATGCACAAGATTGGTCAAAAACCCTAATTGGACAAGAATAAGCCTAGGGAGGACGAAAATGACCTTAATGTTAATCCAATGACACAACTCAACTTATTGGATGCACAAGATTGGTTAAAAACCCTAATTGGACAAGAATATGCCTAGGGAGGACGGATATGACCTAAATGTTAATCCAATGACACAAATGAACTTATTGGATGCACAAGATTGGTTAAAAACCCTAATTGGACAAGAATAAGCCTAGAGAGAACGAAAATGACCTAAAAGTTAATCCAATGTCACAACTCAACTTATTCGATGCACAAGATTGGTTAAAAACTCTAATTGGACAAGAATAAGCCTAGGGAGGACGAAAATGACCTAATTGATCATCCAATGACACAAACACACCTATTGGATGCACAAGATTGGTTAAAAACCCTAGTAGGACAAGAACATGCCTAGGGAGGACGAAAATGACCTAATTGATCATCCAAAGACACTAATGAACTTATTGGATGCACAAGATTGGTTAAAAATCCTAATTGGACAAGAATAAGCATAGGGAGGATCAAAGTGACCTAATTGATCATCCAATGAGATAAACACACCTATTGGACGCACAAGATTGGTTAAAAACCCTAATTGGACAAGAATATGCCTAGGGAGGACGAAAATGACCTAAATGTGAATCCAATGACACAAATGAACTTATTGGATGTACAAGATTGGTTAAAAACCTAATTCGACAAGAATAAGCCTAGGGAGAATGAAAATGACCTAAATGTTAATCCAATGACACAACTCAACTTATTGGATGCACAAGATTGGTTAAAAACCCTAATTGGACAAGAATAAGCCTAGGGAGGACGAAAATGACCTTATTGATCATCCAATGACACAAACACACCTATTGGATGCACAAGATTGGTTAAAAACCCTAATTGGACAAGAATATGCCTAGGGAGGACGAAAATAACCTAATTGATCATCCAATGACACAAACACACCTATTGGATGCACAAGATTCGTTAAAAACCCTAATTGGACAAGAATATGCCTAGGGAGGACGAAAATAACCTAATTGATCATCCAATGACACAAACACACCTATTGGATGCACAAGATTGGTCAAAAACCCTAATTGGACAAGAATTTGCCAAGGGAGGACGAAAATGACCTAATTGATCATCCAATGACAAAAACACACCTATTGGATGCACAAGATTGGTTAAAAACCCTAATTGGACAAGAATATGCCTAGGGAGGACGAAAATGACTTAATTGATTATCCAATGACACAAACACACCTATTGGATGCACAAGATTGGTTAAAAACCCTAATTGGACAAGAATATGCCTAGGGAGGACGAAAATGACATAAATATTAATTCAATAACACAAACAAAGTTCTTGGATGCACAAGACTGGTTAAAACCCCTAATTGGACAAGAATAAGCCTAGGGAGGACGTAAATGACCTAATTGATCATCCAATGACACAAACACACCTATTGGATGCACAAGATTGGTTAAAAACCCTAATTGGACAAGAATATTCCTAGGGAGGATAAAAATGACCTAAATATTAATTCAATGACACAAACAAACTTATCGGATGCACAAGATTGGTTAAAACCCCTAATTGGACAAGAATAAGCCTAGGGAGGACGAAAATGACCTAATTGATCATCCAATGACACAAACACACCTATTGGATGCACAAGATTGGTTAAAAACCCTAATTGGACAAGAATAAGCCTAGGGAGGACGAAAATGACCTAATTGATCATCCAATGACTCAAACACACCTATTGGATGCACAAGATTGGTTAAAAACCCTAATTGGACAAGAATATGCCTAGGCAGGACGAAAATGACCTAATTGATCATCCAATGACACAAATGAACTTATTGGATGCACAAGATTAGTTAAAAACCCTAATTGGACAAGAATAAGCCTAAGGAGGACGAAAATAACCTAATTGATCATCCAACGACACAAACACACCTATTGGATGCACAAGATTGGTCTAAAACCCTAATTGGACAAGAATAAGCCTAGGGAGGACGAAAATGAACTAAATGGTAATCCAATGACACAACTCAACTTATTGGATGCACAAGATTGGTTAAAAACCCTAATTGGACAAGAATAAGCCTAG
>JBBPBR010000970.1:75047-113950 GCA_037974775.1 Cicer pinnatifidum
AAACACACCTATTGGATGCACAAGATTGGTTAAAAACCCTAATTGGACAAGAATATGCCTAGGGAGGACGAAAATGACTTAATTGATTATCCAATGACACAAACACACCTATTGGATGCACAAGATTGGTTAAAAACCCTAATTGGACAAGAATATGCCTAGGGAGGACGAAAATGACATAAATATTAATTCAATAACACAAACAAAGTTCTTGGATGCACAAGACTGGTTAAAACCCCTAATTGGACAAGAATAAGCCTAGGGAGGACGTAAATGACCTAATTGATCATCCAATGACACAAACACACCTATTGGATGCACAAGATTGGTTAAAAACCCTAATTGGACAAGAATATTCCTAGGGAGGACAAAAATGACCTAAATATTAATTCAATGACACAAACAAACTTATCGGATGCACAAGATTGGTTAAAACCCCTAATTGGACAAGAATAAGCCTAGGGAGGACGAAAATGACCTAATTGATCATCCAATGACACAAACACACCTATTGGATGCACAAGATTGGTTAAAAACCCTAATTGGACAAGAATAAGCCTAGGGAGGACGAAAATGACCTAATTGATCATCCAATGACTCAAACACACCTATTGGATGCACAAGATTGGTTAAAAACCCTAATTGGACAAGAATATGCCTAGGCAGGACGAAAATGACCTAATTGATCATCCAATGACACAAATGAACTTATTGGATGCACAAGATTAGTTAAAAACCCTAATTGGACAAGAATAAGCCTAAGGAGGACGAAAATAACCTAATTGATCATCCAACGACACAAACACACCTATTGGATGCACAAGATTGGTCTAAAACCCTAATTGGACAAGAATAAGCCTAGGGAGGACGAAAATGAACTAAATGGTAATCCAATGACACAACTCAACTTATTGGATGCACAAGATTGGTTAAAAACCCTAATTGGACAAGAATAAGCCTAGTGGGGACGAAAATGACCTAATTGATCATCCAATGAAACAAACACACCTATTGGATGCACAAGATTGGTTAAAAACCATAATTGGACAAGAATAAGCTTAGGGAGGACGAAAATGACCTAAATGTTAATCCAATGACAAAACTCAACTTATTGGATGCACAAGATTGGTTAAAAACCCTAATTGGACAAGAATAAGCCTAGGGAGGACGAAAATGACCTAATTGATCATCCAATGACACAAACACACCTATTGGATGCACAAGATTGGTTAAAAACCCTAATTGGACAAGAATATGCTGAGGGAGGAAGAAAATGACCTAAATATTAATTCAATGAAACAAACAAACTTATTGGATGCACAAGATTGGTTAAAAACCCTAATTAGACAAGAATAAGCCTAGGGAGGACGAAAATGACCTAATTGATCATCAAATGACACAAACACACCTATTGGATGCACAAGATTGGTTAAAAACCCTAATTGGACAAGAATATGCCTAGGGAGGACGAAAATGACCTAAATGTTAATGCAATGACACAAATGAACTTATTGGATGCACAAGATTGGTTAAAAACCCTAATTGGACAAGAATAAGCTTAGGGGGGACGAAAATGACCTAAATGTTAATCCAAAGAAACAACTCAACTTATTGGATGCACAAGATTGGTTAAAAACCCTAATTGGACAAGAATAAGCCTAGGGAGGACGAAAATGACCTAATTGATCATCCAATGACACAAACACACCTATTGGATGCACAAGATTGGTTAAAAACCCTAATTGGACAAGAATAAGCCTAGGGAGGACGAAAATGACCTAATTGATCATCCAATGACTCAAACACACCTATTGGATGCACAAGATTGGTAAAAAACCCTAATTGGACAAGAATAAGCCTAGGGAGGACGAAAATGACCTATTTGATCATCCAATAACACAAACACACCTATTGGATGCACAAGATTGGTTTAAAACCCTAGTTGGACAAGAATATGCCTAGGGAGGACGAAAATGATCTAATTGATCATCCAATGACACAAATGAAATTAAATTGGATGCACAAGATTTGTTAAAAACCCTAATTGGACAAGAATAAGCCTAGGGAGGGCGAAAATGACCTAATTGATCATCCAATGACACAAACACACCTATTGGATGCACAAGATTGGTTAAAAACCCTAATTGGACAAGAATATGCCTAGGGAGGACGAAAATGACCTAAATTGATCATCCAATGACACAAACACACCTATTGGATGCACAAGATGGGTTAAAAACCCTAATTGGACAAGAATATGCCTAGGGAGGACGAAAATGACCTAAATATTAATTCAATGACACAAACAAAGTTATTGGATGCACAAGATTGGTTAAAAACCCTAATTGGACAAGAATAAGCCTAGGGAGGACGAAAATGACCTAATTGATCATCCAATGACACAAACACACCTATTGGATGCACAAGATTGGTTAAAAACCCTAATTGGACAAGAATATGCCTAGGGAGGACGAAAATGACCTATTTGATCATCCAATGACACAAACACACCTATTAGATGCACAAGATTGGTTAAAAACCCTAGTTGGACAAGAATATGCCTAGGGAGGACGAAAATGACCTAATTGATCATCCAATGACACAAATGAACTTATTGGATGCACAAGATTGGTTAAAAACCCTAATTGGACAAGAATATGCCTAGGGAGGACGAAAATGACCTAATTGATCATCCAATGACACAAACTCACCTATTGGATGGACTAGATTGGTTAAAAACTCTAATTGGACAAGAATAAGCCTAGGGAGGACGAAAATGACCTAATTGATCATCCAATGACACAAACACACCTATTGGATGCACAAGATTGGTTAAAAACCCTAATTGGACAAGAATAAGCCTAGGGAGGACGAAAATGACCTAATTGATCATCCAAAGACACAAACACACCTATTGGATGCACAAGATTGGTTAAAAACCCTAATTGGACAAGAATATACCTAGGGAGGAGGAAAATGACCTAAATATTAATTCAATGACACAAACAAACTTATTGGATGCATAAGATTGGTTAAAAACCCTAATTGGACAAGAATAAGCCTAGGGAGGACGAAAATGACCTAATTGATCATCCAATGACACAAACACACCTATTGGATGCACAAGATTGGTTAAAAACCCTAATTGGACAAGAATAAGCCTAGGGAGGACGAAAATGACCTAATTGATCATCCATTGCCACAAACACACCTATTGAACGCACAAGATTAGTTAAAAACCCTAATTGGACAAGAATATGCCTAGGGAGGACGAAAATGACCTAATTGATCATCCAATGACACAAACACACCTATTGGATGCACAAGATTGGTTAAAAACCCTAATTGGACAAGAATATGCCTAGGGAGGACGAAAATGATCTAAATATTAATTCAATTACACAAATAAACTTATTGGATGCACAAGATTGGTTAAAAACCCTAATTGGACTAGAATATGCCTAGGGAGGACGAAAATGACCTAAATGTTAATCCAATGACACAAATGAACTTATTGGATGCACAAGATTGGTTAAAAACCCTAATTGGACAAGAATAAGCCTAGGGAGGACGAAAATAACCTAATTGAACATCCAATGACACAAACACACCTGTTGGATGCACAAGATTGGTTAAAAACCCTAATTGGACAAGAATATGCCTAGGGAAGACGAAAATGACCTAAATATTAATTCAAGGACACAAACAAAGTTATTGGATGCACAAGATTGGTTAAAAACCCTAATTGGACAAGAATAAGCCTAGGGAGGACGAAAATGACCTAATTGATCATCCAATGACACAAACACACCTATTGGATGCACAAGATTGGTTAAAAACCCTAATTGGACAAGAATATGCCTAGGCAGGACGAAAATAACCTAAATATTAATTCAATGACACAAACAAACTTATTGGATGCACAAGATTGGTTAAAAACCCTAATTGGACAAGAATAAGCCTAGGGAGGACAAAAATGACCTAACTGATTATCCAATGACACAACCACACCTATTGGATGCACAAGATTGGTTAAAAACCCTAATTGGACAAGAATATGCCAAGGGAAGACGAAAATGACCTAAATGTTAAACCAATAACACAAATGAACTTATTGGATGCACAAGATTGGTTAAAAACCCTAATTGGACAAGAATATGCCTAGGGAGGACGAAAATGACCTAAATGTTAATCCAATGACACAAATGAACTTATTGGATGCACAAGATTGGTTAAAAACCCTAATTGGACAAGAATAAGCCTAGGGAGGACGAAAATAACCTAATTGATCATGCAATGACACAAACACACCTATTGGATGCACAAGATTGGTTAAAAACCCAAATTGGACAAGAATAAGCCTTGGGAGGACGAAAATGACCTAATTGATCATCCAATGACACAAACACACCTATTGGATGCACAAGATTGGTTAAAAACCCTAATTGGACAAGAATATGCCAACGGAGGACGAAAATGACCTAAATGTTAATCCAATAACACAAATGAACTTATTGGATGCACAAGATTGGTTAAAAACCCTAATTGGACAAGAATATGCCTAGGGAGGACGAAAATGACCTAAATGTTAATCCAATGACACAAATGAACTTATTGGATGCACAAGATTGGTTAAAAACCCTAATTGGACAAGAATAAGCCTAGGGAGGACGAAAATAACCTAATTGAACATCCAATGACACAAACACACCTATTGTATGCACAAGATTGGTTAAAAACCCTAATTGGACAAGAATATGCCTAGGGAGGACGAAAATGACCTAAATATTAATTAAAGGACACAAACAAAGTTATTGGATGCACAAGATTGGTTAAAAACCCTAATTGGACAAGAATAAGCCTAGGGAGGACGAAAATGACCTAATTGATCATCCAATGACACAAACACACCTATTGGATGCACAAGATTGGTTAAAAACCCTAATTGGACAAGAATATGCCTAGGGAGGACGAAAATAACCTAAATATTAATCCAATGACACAACTCAACTTATTGGATGCACAAGATTGGTTAAAAACCCTAATTGGACAAGAATAAGCCTAGGGAGGACGAAAATGACCTAATTGATCATCCAATGACACAAACACACCTATTGGATGCACAAGATTGGTTAAAAACCCTAATTGGACAAGAATATGCCTAGGGAGGACGAAAATGACCTAATTGATCATCCAATGACACAAATGAACTTATTGGATGCACAAGATTAGTTAAAAACACTAATTGGACAAGAATAAGCCTAGGGAGGACGAAAATAACCTAACTGATCATCCAATGACACAAACACACCTATTGGATGCACAAGATTGGTCTAAATAATTGGATAAGAATATGCCTAGGGAGGACGAAAATGACCTAAATATTAATCCAATGACACAAATGAACTTATTGGATGCACAAGATTGGTTAAAAACCCTAATTGGACAAGAATAACCCTAGGGAGGACGAAAATGACCTAAATGTTAATCCAATGACACAACTCAACTTATTGGATGCACAAGATTGGTTAAAAACCCTAATTGGACAAGAATAAGCCTAGGGAGGACGAAAATGACCTAATTGATCATCCAATGACACAAACACACCTATTGGATGCACAAGATTGGTTAAAAACCTTAGTTGGACAAGAATAAGCCTAGGGAGGACGAAAATGACCTAAATGTTAATTCAATGACACAACTCAACTTATTGGATGCACAAGATTGGTTAAAAACCCTAATTGGACAAGAATAAGCCTAGGGAGGACGAAAATGACCTAATTGATCATCCAATGACACAAACACACCTATTGGATGCACAAGATTGGTTAAAAACCCTAATTGGACAAGAATAAGCCTAGGGAGGACGAAAATAACCTAATTGATCATCCAATGACACAAACACACCTATTGGATGCACAAGATTGATTAAAAACCCTAATTGGACAAGAATATGCCTAGGGAGGACGAAAATGTCCTAATTGATCATCCAATGACACAAACACACCTATTGGATGCACAAGATTGGTTAAAAACCCTAATTGGACAAGAATAAGCCTAGGGAGGACGAAAATAACCTAATTGATCATCCAATGACACAAACACACCTATTGGATGCACAAGATTGGTAAAAAACCCTAATTGGACATGAATTTGCCTAGGGAGGACGAAAATGACCTAAATATTAATTCAATGACACAAACAAACTTATCGGATGCACAAGATTGGTTAAAAACCCTAATTGGACAAGAATAAGCCTAGGGAGGACGAAAATGACCTAATTGATCATCCAATGACACATACACACCTATTGGATGCACAACATTGGTTAAAACCCCTAATTGGACAAGAATATGCCTAGGCAGGACGAAAATGACCTAATTGATCATCCAATGACACAAATGAACTTATTGGATGCACAAGATTAGTTAAAAACCCTAATTGGACAAGAATAAGCCTAGGGAGGACGAAAATGACCTAAATGTTAATCCAATGACACAAATGAACTTATTGGATGCACAAGATTGGTTAAAAACCATAATTGGACAAGAATAAGCCTAGGGAGGACGAAAATGACCTAAATGTTAATCCAATGACACAACTCAAGTTATTGGATGCACAAGATTGGTCAAAAACCCTAATTGGACAAGAATAAGCCTAGGGAAGACGAAAATGACCGAATTGACCCTCCAATGACAGAAACACACCTATTGGATGCACAAGATTGGTTAAAAACCCTAATTGGACAAGAATATGCCTAGGGAGGACGAAAATGACCTAAATATTAATTCAATGACACAAACAAACTTATCGGATGCACAAGATGGTTAAAAACCCGAATTGGACAAGAATAAGCCTAGGGAGGACGAAAATGACCTAATTGATCATCCAATGACACATACACACCTATTAGAGGCACAAGATTGGTTAAAAACCCTAATTGGACAAGAATAAGCCTAGGGAGGACGAAAATGACCTAATTGATCATCCAATGACACAAACACACCTATTGGATGCACAAGATTGGTTAAAAACCCTAATTGGACAAGAATATGCCTAGGCAGGACGAAAATGACCTAATTGATCATCCAATGACCCAAACACACCTATTGGATGCACAAGATTGGTTAAAACCCCTAATTGGACAAGAATATGCCTAGGGAGGACGAAAATGACCTAATTGATCATCCAATGACACAAATGAACTTATTGGAGGAACAAGATTAGTTAAAAACCCTAATTGGACAAGAATAAGCCTAGGGAGGACGAAAATAACCTAATTGATCATCCAATGACACAAACCCACCTATTGGATGCACAAGATTGGTCTAAAACTCTAATTGGACAAGAATATGCCTAGGGAGGACGAAAATGACCTAAATGGTAATCCAATGACACAACTCAACTTATTGGATGCACAAGATTGGTTAAAAACCCTAATTGGACAAGAATAAGCCTAGGGGGACGAAAATGACCTAAATGATCATCCAATGAAACAAACACACCTATTGGATGCACAAGATTGGTTAAAAACCCTAATTGGACAAGAATAAACCTAGGGAGGACGAAAATGACCTAAATGTTAATCCAATGACAAAACTCAACTTATTGGATGCACAAGATTGGTTAAAAACCTTAATTGGACAAGAATATGCCTAGGGAGGACGAAAATGACCTTATTGATCATCCAATGACACAAATGAACTTATTGGATGCACAAGATTTGTTAAAAACCCTAATTGGACAAGAATATGCCTAGGGAGGACGAAAATAACCTAATTGATCATCCAATGACACAAACACACCTATTGGATGCACAAGATTGGTTAAAAACCCTAATTGGACAAGAATATGCCTAGGGAGGACGAAAATGACCTAAATGTTAATCCAATGACACAAATGAACTTTTTGCATGCACAACAATGGTTAAAAACCCTAATTGGACAAGAATAAGCCTAGGGACGACGAAAATGACCTAATTGATCTTCCAATGACACAAACACACCTATTGGATGCACAAGATTGGTTAAAAACCCTAATTGGACAATAATAAGCCTAGGGACGACGAAAATGACCTAATTGATCATCCAATGACACAAACACGCCTATTGGATGCACAAGATTGGTTAAAAACCCTAATTGGACAAGAATAAGCCTATGGAGGACGAAAATGACCTAATTGATCATCCATTGCCACAAACACACCTATTGGATGCACAAGATTGGTTAAAAACCCTAATTGGACAAGAATATGCCTAGGGAGAACAAAAATGACCTAATTGATCATCCAATGACGCAAACACACCTATTGGATGCACAAGATTGGTTAAAAACCCTAATTGGACAAGAATAAGCCTAGGGAGGACGAAAATGACCTAAATGTTAATCCAATGACACAACTCAACTTATTGGATGCACAAGATTGGTTAAAAACCCTAATTGGACAAGAATAAGCCTAGGGAGGACGAAAATGACCTAATTGATCATCCAATGACACAAACACACCTATTGGATGCACAAGATTGGTTAAAAACCCTAATTGGACAAGAACATGCCTAGGGAGGACGAAAATTACCTAAATATTAATTTAATGACACAAACAAACTTATCGGATGGACAAGATTGGTTAAAAACCCTAATTGGACAAGAATATGCCAAGGGAGGACGAAAATGACCTAAATATTAATTTAATGACACAAACAAACTTATCGGATGCACAAGATTTGTTAAAAACCCTAATTGAACAAGAATAAGCCTAGGGAGGACGAAAATGACCTAATTGATCATCCAATGACACATACACACCTATTAGATGCACAAGATTGGTTAAAAACCCTAATTGGACAAGAATAAGCCTAGGGAGGACGAAAATGACCTAATTGATCATCCAATGACACAAACACACCTATTGGATGCACAAGATTGGTTAAAAACCCTAATTGGACAAGAATATGCCTAGGGAGGACGAAAATGACCTAATTGATCATCCAATGACACAAACACACCTATTGGATGCACAATATTGGTTAAAAACCCTAATTAGACAAGAATATGCCTAGGGAGGACGAAAATGACCTAAATATTAATTCAATGACACAAACAAAGTTATTAATAGCACAAGATTGGTTAAAAACCCTAATTGGACAAGAATAAGCCTAGGGAGGACGTAAATTGCCTAATTGATCATCCAATGACACAAACACACCTATTGGATGCACAAGATTGGTTAAAAACCCTAATTGGACAACAATATGCCTAGGGAGGACGAAAATGACCTAAATATTAATTCAATGACACAAACAAACATATCGGATGCACAAGATTGGTTAAAAACCCTAATTAGACAAGAATAAGCCTACGGAGGACGAAAATGACCTAATTGATCATCCAAAGACACAAACACACCTATTGGATGCACAAGATTGGTTAAAAACCCTAATTGGACAAGAATATGTCTACGGAGGACAAAAATGACTTAATTGATCATCCAATGACATAAACACACCTATTGGATGCACAAGATTGGTTAAAAACCCTAATTGGACAAGAATAAGCCTAGGGAGGACGAAAATGACCTAAATGTTAATCCAATGACACAACTCAACTTATTGGATGCACAAGATTGGTTAAAAACCCTAATTGGACAAGAATAAGCCTAGGGAGAACGAAAATGACCTAATTGATCATCCAATGACACAAACACACCTATTGGATGCACAAGATTGGTTAAAAACCCTAATTGGACAAGAATAAGCCTAGAGAGGACGAAAATGACCTAATTGATCATCCAATGACACAGACACACCTATTGGATGCACAAGATCGGTTAAAAACCCTAATTGGACAAGAATAAGCCTAGGGAGGACGAAAATGACCTAATTGATCATCCAATGACACAAACACACCTATTGGATGCACAAGATTGGTTAAAAACCCTAATTGGACAAGAATATGCCTAGGGAGGACGAAAATGACCTAATTGATCATCCAATGACACAAATGAACTTATTTGATGCACAAGATTGGTCAAAAACCCTAATTGGACAAGAATAAGCCTATGGAGGACGAAAATGACCTAATTGATCATCCAATGACACAAACACACCTATTGGATGCACAAGATTGGTTAAAAACCCTAATTGGACAAGAATATGCCTAGGGAGGACGAAAATGACCTAATTGATCATCCAATGACACAAACACACCTATTGGATGCACAAGATCGCTTAAAAACCCTAATTGGACAAGAATATGCCTAGGGAGGACGAAAATGACCTAATTGATCATCCAATGACACAAACACACCTATTGGATGCACAAGATTGGTTAAAAACCCTAATTGGACAAGAATATGCCTAGGGAGGACGAAAATGACCTAATTGATCATCCAATGAAACAAACACACCTACTGGATGCACAAGATTCGTTAAAAACCCTAATTGGACAAGAATATGCCTAGGGAGGACGAAAATGACCTAATTGATCATCCAATGACACAAACACACCTATTGGATGCACAAGATTGGTTAAAAACCCTAATTGGACAAGAATATGCCTAGGGAGGACGAAAATGACCTAATTGATCATCCAATGACACAAATGTACTTATTGGATGCACAAGATTGGTTAAAAACCCTAATTGGACAAGAATAAGCCTAGGGAGGACGAAAATAACCTAATTGATCATCCAATGACACAAACACACCTATTGGATGCACAAGATTGGTTAAAAACCCTAATTGGACAAGAATAAGCCTAGGGAGGACGAAAGTGACCTAATTGATCATCCAATGACACAAACACAATTATTGGATGCACAAGATTGGTTAAAAACCCTAATTGGACAAGAATATGCCTATGGAGGACAAAAATCACCTAATTGATCATCCAATGACACAAACACACCTATTGGATGCACAAGATTGGTTAAAAACCCTAATTGGACAAGAATAAGCCTAGGGAGGACGAAAATGACCTACATGTTAATCCAATGACACAACTCAACTTATTGGATGCACAAGATTGGTTAAAAACCCTAATTGGACAAGAATAAGCCTAGGGAGGACGAAAATGACCTAATTGATCATCCAATGACACAAACACACCTATTGGATGCACAAGATTCGTTAAAAACCCTAATTGGACAAGAATATGCCTAGGGAGGACGAAAATGACCTAATTGATCATCCAATGACACAAACCAACCTATTGGAAGCACAAGATTGGTTAAATACCCTAATTGGACAAGAATATGCCTAAGGAGGACTAAAATGACCTAAATATTAATTCAAGGACACAAACAAAGTTATTGGATGCACAAGATTGGTTAAAAACCCTAATTGGACAAGAATAAGCCTAGGGAGGATGAAAATGACCTAAATGTTAATCCAAAGACACAACTCAACTTATTGGATGCACAAGATTGGTTAAAAACCCTAATTGGACAAGAATAAGCCTAGGGAGGACGAAAATGACCTAAATGTTAATCAATGACACAACTCAACTTATTGGATGCACAAGATTGGTTAAAAACCCTAATTGGACAAGAATAAGCCTAGGGAGGACGAAAATGACCTAATTGATCATCCAATGACACAAACACACCTATTGGATGCACAAGATTCGTTAAAAACCCTAATTGGACAAGAATATGCCTAGGGAGGACAAAAATGACCTAATTGATCATCCAATGACACAAACACACCTATTGGAAGCTCAAGATTGGTTAAATACCCTAATTGGACAAGAATATGCCTAAGGAGGACTAAAATGACCTAAATATTAATTCAAGGACACAAACAAAGTTATTGGATGCACAAGATTGGTTAAAAACCCTAATTGGACAAGAATAAGCCTAGGGAGGATGAAAATGACCTAAATGTTAATCCAAAGACACAACTCAACTTATTGGATGCACAAGATTGGTTAAAAACCCTAATTGGACAAGAATAAGCCTAGGGAGGACGAAAATGACCTAAATGTTAATCAATGACACAACTCAACTTATTGGATGCACAAGATTGGTTAAAAACCCTAATTGGACAAGAATAAGCCTAGGGAGGACGAAAATGACCTAATTGATCATCCAATGACACAAACACACCTATTGGATGCACAAGATTGGTTAAAAACCCTAATTGGACAAGAATATGACTAGGGAGGACGAAAATGACCTAAATATTAATTCAGGGACACAAACAAAGTTATTGGATGCACAAGATTGGTTAAAAACCCTAATAGGACAACAATAAGCCTAGGGAGGACGAAAATGACCTAATTGATCATCCAATGACACAAACACACCTATTGGATGCACAAGATTGGTTAAAAACCCTAATTGGACAAGAATATGCCTAGGGAGAACGAAAATGACCTAATTGATCATCCAATGACACAGACACACCTATTGGATGCACAAGATTGTTAAAAACCCTAATTTGACAAGAATATGCCTAGGGAGGACGAAAATGACCTAAATATTAATTCAAGGACACAAACAAAGTTATTGGATGCACAAGATTGGTTAAAAACCCTAAATGGACAAGAATAAGGCTAGGGAGGACAAAAATGACCTAAATGTTAATCCAATGACACAACTCAACTTATTGGATGCACAAGATTGGTTAAAAACCCTAATTGGACAAGAATAAGCCTAGGGAGGACGAAAATGACCTAATTGATCATCCAATGAATCAAACACACCTATTGGATGCACAAGATTGGTTAAAAACCCTAATTGGACAAGAATATGCCTAGGGAGGACGAAAATGACCTAAATCCTAATCCAATGACACAAATTAACTTATTGGATGCACAAGATTGGTTAAAAACCCTAATTGGAGAAGAATAAGCCAAGGGAGGACTAAAATGACCTAATTGATCATCCAATGACACAAACACACCTATTGGATGCACAACATTGGTTAAAAACCCTAATTGGACAAGAATAAGCCTAGGGAGGACGAAAATGACCTAAATGTTAATCCAATGACACAACTCAACTTATTGGATGCACAATATTGGTTAAAAACCCTAATTGGACAAGAATAAGCCTAGGGAGGACGAAAATGACCTAATTGATCATCCAATGACACAAACACACCTATTAGATGCACAAGATTAGTTAAAAACCCTAATTGGACAAGAATATGCCTAGGGAGGACGAAAATGACCTAAATATTAATTCAATGACTCAAACAAACTTATCGGATGCACAAGATTGGTTAAAAACCCTAATTGGACAAGAATAAGCCTAGGAAGGACGAAAATGACCTAATTGATCATCCAATGACACAAACACACCTATTGGATGCACAAGATTCGTTAAATACCCTAATTGGACAAGAATATGCCTCGGGAGGACGAAAATGACCTAATTGATCATCCAATGACACAAACACACCTATTGGATGCACAAGATTGGTTAAAAACCCTAATTGGACAAGAATATGCCTAGGGAGGACGAAAATGACCAAATTGATCATCCGATGACACACACACACCTATTGGATGCAGAAGATTGGTTAAAAACCCTAATCAGACAAGAATATGCATAGGGAGGTCGAAAATGACCTAATTGATCATCCAAGGACTCAAACACACCTATTGGATGCACAAGATTGGTTAAAAACCCTAATTGGACAAGAATATGCCTAGGGAGGACGAAAATGACCTAATTGATCATCCAATGACACAAATGAACTTATTGGATGCACAAGATTAGTTAAAAACCCTAATTGGACAAGAATATGCCTAGGGAGGACAAAAATAACCTAATTGATCATCCAATGACACAAACACACCTATTGGATGCACAAGATTGGTAAAAAACCCTAATTGGACAAGAATAAGCCTAGGGATGACGAAAATGACCTAAATGTTAATCCAATGACACAACTCAACTTATTGGATGCACAAGATTGGTTAAAAACCCTAATTGGACAAGAATAAGCCTAGGGAGGACGGACCTAATTGATCATCCAATGACACAAACACACCTATTGGATGCACAAGATTGGTTAAAAACCCTAATTGGAGAAGAATATGTCTAGGGAGGACGAAAATTACCTAAATATTAATTCAATGACACAAACAAACTTATCGGATGCACAAGATTGGTTAAAAACCCTAATTGGACAAGAATAAGCCTAGAGAGGACGAAAATGACCTAATTGATCATCCAATGACACAAACACACCTATTAGATGCACAAGATTGGTTAAAAACCCTAATTGGACAAGAATAAGCCTAGGGAGGAAGAAAATGACCTAATTGATCATCCAATGACACAAACACACCTATTGGATGCACAAGATTGGTTAAAAACCCTAATTGGACAAGAATAAGCCCAGGGAGGACGAAAATGACCTAAATATTAATTCAACGACACAAACAAAGTTATTGGATGCACAAGATTGGTTAAAAACCCTAATTGGACAAGAATAAGCCTAGGGAGGACGAAAATGACCTAATTGATCATCCAATGACACAAACACACCTATTGGATGCACAAGATTGGTTAAAAACCCTAATTGGACAAGAATAAGCCTGGGGAGGAAGAAAATGACCTAATTTATCATCCAATGACAGAAACACACATATTGGAGGCACAAGATTGGTTAAAAACCCTAATTGGACAAGAATAAGCCTAGGGAGGACGAAAATGACCTAATTGATTATCCAATGACACAAACACACCTATTGGATGCACAAGATTGGTTTAAAACCCTAGTTGGACAAGAATATGCCTAGGGAGGACGAAAATGACCTAAATGTTAATCCAATGACACAAATGAACTTATTGGATGCACAAGATTGGTTAAAAACCCTAATTGGACAAGAATAAGCCTAGGAAGGACAAAAATGACCTAATTGATCATCCAATGACACAAACACACCTATTGGATGCACAAGATGGGTTAAAAACCCTAATTGGACAAGAATATGGCTAGGGAGGACGAAAATGACCTAAATATTAATTCAATGACACAAACAAACTTATTGGATGCACAAGATTGGTTAAAAACCCTAATTGGACAAGAATAAACCTAGGGAGGACGAAAATGACCTAATTGATCATCAAATGACACAAACACACCTATTGGATGCACAAGATTGGTTAAAAACCCTAATTGGACAAGAATAAGCCTAGGGAGGAAGAAAATGACCTAATATATCATCCAATGACACAAACACACCTATTGGATGCACAAGATTGGTTAAAATTCCTAATTGGACAAGAATAAGCCTAGGGAGGACGAAAATGACCTAATTGATCGTCCAATGACACAAACACACTTATTGGATGCACAAGATTGGTTAAAAACCCTAATTGGACAAGAATAAGCCTAGGGAGGACGAAAATGACTTAATTGATCATCCAATGACACAAACACACCTATTGGATGCACAAGATTGGTTTAAAACCCTAGTTGGAGAAGAATATGCCGAGGGAGGACGAAAATGACATAATTGATCATCCAATGACACAAATGAAATTATTGGATGCACAAGATTGGTTAAAAACCCTAATTGGATAAGAATAAGCCTAGGGAGGACGAAAATGACCTAATTGATCATCCAATGACACAAACACACCTATTGGATGCACAAGATTGGTTAAAAACCCTAATTGGACAAGAATATGCCTAGGGAGGACCAAAATGACCTAAATGTTAATCCAATGACACAACTCAACTTATTGGATGCACAAGATTGGTTAAAAACCCTAATTGGACAAGAATATGCCTAGGGAGGACGAAAATGACCTAATTGATCATCCAATGACACAAACACACCTATTGGATGCACAAGATTGGTTAAAAACCCTAATTGGACAAGAATATGCCTAGGGAGGACGAAAATGACCTAATTGATCATCCAATGACACAAATGAACTTATTGGATGCACAAGATTAGTTAAAAACCCTAATTGGACAAGAATATGCCTAGGGAGGACGAAAATAACCTATTTGTTCATCCAATGACACAAACACACCTATTGGATGCACAAGATTGGTTAAAAACCCTAATTGGACAAGAATATGCCTAGGGAGGACGAGAATGGCCTAAATGTTAATCCAATGACACAAATGAACTTATTGGATGCACAAGATTGGTTAAAAACCCTAATTGGACAAGAATATGCCGAGGGAGGACGAAAATGACCTAATTGATCATCCAATGACACAAACACACCTATTGGATCCACAAGATTGGTTAAAAACCCTAATTGGACAAGAATAAGCCTAGGGAGGACGAAAATGAGTTAATTGATCATCCAATGAACCAAACACACCTATTGGATGCACAAGATTGGTTAAAAACCTTAATTGGACAAGAATATGCCTAGGGAGGACGAAAATGATCTAAATATTAATTCAATGACACAACTCAACTTATTGGATGCACAAGATTGGTTAAAAACCCTAATTGGACAAGAATAAGCCTAGGGAGGACGAAAATGACCTAATTGATCATCCAATGACACAAACACACCTATTGGATGCACAAGATTCGTTAAAAACCCTAATTGGACAAGAATATGCCTAGGGAGGACGAAAATGACCTAATTGATCATCCAATGACACAAACACACCTATTGGATGCACAAGATTGGTTAAAAACCCTAATTGGACAAGAATATGCCTAGGGAGGACGAAAATG
Organism: Cicer pinnatifidum; assembly: GCA_037974775.1. Lineage (NCBI taxonomy): Eukaryota > Viridiplantae > Streptophyta > Magnoliopsida > Fabales > Fabaceae > Cicer > Cicer pinnatifidum. The sequence continues at coordinate 91,713 of JBBPBR010000970.1, forward strand.
ACCTAATTGATCAACCAATGACACAAACACACCTATTGGATGCACAAGATTGGTTAAAAACACTAATTGGACAAGAATAAGCGTAGGGAGAACGAAAATGACCTAAATGTTAATCCAATGACACAACTCAACTTATTGGATGCACAAGATTGGTTAAAAACCCTAATTGGACAAGAATAAGCCTAGGGAGGACGAAAATGACCTAATTGATCATCCAATGACACAAACACACCTATTGGATGCACAAGATTGGTTAAAAACCCTAATTGGACAAGAATAAGACTAGTGAGGACGAAAATGACCTAATTGATCATCCAATGACACAAACACACCTATTGGTAGCACAAGATTGGTTAAAAACCCTAGTTGGACAAGAATATGCCTAGGGAGGACGAAAATGACCTAATTGATCATCCAATGACACAAATGAACTTATTGGATGCACAAGATTGGTTAAAAACCCTAATTGGACAAGAATAAGCATAGAAAGGACGACAATGACCTAATTGATCATCCAATGAAACAAACACACCTATTGGATGCACAAGATTGGTTAAAAACCCTAATTGAATAAGAATATGCCTAGGGAGGACGAAAATGACCTAATTGATCATCCAATGACACAAACACACCTATTGGATGCACAAGATTGGTTAAAAACCCTAATTGGACAAGAATATGCCTAGGGAGGACGAAAATGACCTAAATATTAATTCAATGACACAAACAAAGTTATTGGATGCACATGATTGGTTAAAAACCCTAATTGGACAAGAATAAGCCTAGGGAGGACGAAAATGACCTAATTGATCATCCAATGACAGAAACACACCTATTGGATGCACAAGATTGGTTAAAAACCCTAATTGGACAAGAATAAGCCTAGGGAGGATGAAAATAACCTAATTGATCATCCAATGACTCAAACACACCTATTGGATGCAAAAGATTGGTTAAAAACCCTAATTGGACAAGAATATGCCTAGGGAGGACGAAAATGACCTAAATGTTAATCCAATGACACAAATGAACTTATTGGATGCACAAGATTGGTTAAAAACCCTAATTGGACAAGAATAAGCCTAGGGAGGACGAAAATGACCTAAATGTTAATCCAATGACACAACTCAACTTATTGGATGCAGAAGATTGGTTAAAAACTCTTATTGGACAAGAATAAGCCTATGGAGGACGAAAATGACCTAATTGATCATCCAATGACACAAACACACCTATTGGATGCACAAGATTGGTTAAAAACCCTAATTGGACAAGAATATGCCTAGGGAGGACGAAAATGACCTAATTGATCATCCAATGACACAAACACACCTATTGGATGCACAAGATTGGTTAAAAACCCTAATTGGACAAGAATATGCCTAGGGAGGACGAAAATGACCTAATTGATCATCCAATGACACAAACACACCTATTGGATGCACAAGATTGGTTAAAAACCCTAATTGGACAATAATATGCCTAGAGAGGACGAAAATGATCTAAATATTAATTCAATGACACAAACAAACTTATTGGATGCACAAGATTGGTTAAAAACCCTAATTGGACAATAATATGCCTAGGGAGGACGAAAATGACCTAATTGATCATCCAATGACACAAACACACCTATTGGATGCACAAGATTGGTTAAAAACCCTAATTGGACAAGAATATGCCTAGGGAGGACGAAAATGACCTAAATATTAATTCGATGAAACAAACAAACTTATTGGATGCAAAAGATTGGTTAAAAACCCTAATTGGACAAGAATAAGCCTAGGGAGGACGAAAATGACCTAAATGTTAATCAATGACACAACTCAACTTATTGGATGCACAAGATTGGTTAAAAACCCTAATTGGACAAGAATAAGCCTAGGGAGGACGAAAATGACCTAATTGATCATCCAATGACACAAACACACCTATTGGATGCACAAGATTGGTTAAAAACCCTAATTGGACAATAATATGCCTAGGGAGGACGAAAATGACCTAATTGATCATCCAATGACACAAATGACCTTATTGGATGCACAAGATTAGTTAAAAACCCTTATTGGACAAGAATAAGCCTAGGGAGGACGAAAATAACCTAATTGATCATCCAATGACACAAACACACCTATTGGATGCACAAGATTGGTTAAAAACCCTAATTGGACAAGAATATGCCTAGGGAGGACCAAAATGACCTAATTGATCATCAAATGACACAAGCACACCTATTGGATGCACAAGATTGGTTAAAAACCCTAATAGGACAAGAATAAGGCTAGGGATGACGAAAATGACCTAATTGATCATCCAATGACACAAACACACCTATTGGATGCACAAGATTGGTTAAAAACCCTAATTGGACAATAATATGCCTAGGGAGGACGAAAATGACCTAATTGATCATCCAATGACACAAATGACCTTATTGGATGCACAAGATTAGTTAAAAACCCTAATTGGACAAGAATAAGCCTAGGGAGGACGAAAATAACCTAATTGATCATCCAATGACACAAACACACCTATTGGATGCACAAGATTGGTTAAAAACCCTAATTGGACAAGAATATGCCTAGGGAGGACCAAAATGACCTAATTGATCATCAAATGACACAAGCACACCTATTGGATGCACAAGATTGGTTAAAAACCCTAATTGGACAAGAATAAGGCTAGGGATGACGAAAATGACCTAATTGATCATCCAATGACACAAACACACCTATTGGATGCACAAGATTGGTTAAAAACCCTAATTGGACAAGAATATGCCTAGGGAGGACGAAAATGACCTAATTGATCATCCAATGACACAAATGAACTTATTGGATGTACAAGATTAGTTAAAAACCCAAATTGGACAAGAATAAACCTAGGGAGGACAAAAATGACCTAATTGATCATCCAATGACACAAACACACCTATTGGATGCACAAGATTGTTTAAAAACCCTAATTGGACAAGAATAAGCCTAGGGACGACGAAAATGACCTAAATGTTAATCCAATGACACAACTCAACTTATTGGATGCACAAGATTGGTTAAAAACCCTAATTGGACAAGAATAAGCCTATGGAGGACGAAAATGACCTAATTGATCATCCAATGACACAAACACACCTATTGGATGCACAAGATTGGTTAAAAACCCTAATTGGACAAGAATAAGCCTAGGGAGGACGAAAATGACCTAAATCTTAATCCAATGACACAACTCAACTTATTGGATGCACAAGATTGGTTAAAAATCCTAATTGGACAAGAATAAGCCTAGGGAGTACGAAAATGACCTAATTGATCATCCAATAACATAAACACACCTATTGGATGCACAAGATTGGTTAAAAACCCTAATTGGACAAGAATATGCCTAGGGAGGACGAAAATGACCTAAATATTAATTCAATGACACAAACAAACTTATCGGATGCACAAGATTGGTTAAAAACCATAATTCGACAAGAATTAGCCTAGGGAGGACGAAAATGACCTAATTGATCATCCAATGACACAAACACACCTATTGGATGCACAAGATTGGTTAAAAACCCTAATTGGACAAGAATATGCCTAGGGAGGACGAAAATGACCTAATTGATCATCCAATGACACAAACACACCTATTGGATGCACAAGATTGGTTAAAAACCCTAATTGGACAAGAATATGCCTAGGGAGAGCGAAAATGACCTAATTGATCTTCCAATGACACAAATGAACTTATTGGATGCACAAGATTAGTTAAAAACCCTAATTGGACAAGAATAAGCCTAGGGAGGACGAAAATGACCTAATTGATCATCCAATGACACAAACACACCTATTGGATGCACAAGATTGGTTAAAAACCCTAATTGGACAAGAATAAGTCTTGGGAGGACGAAAATGACCTAATTGATCATCCAATGACACAAACACACCTATTGGATGCACAAGATTGGTTAAAAACCCTAATTGGACAAGAATAAGCCTAGGGAGGACGAAATAGACCTAATTGATCATCCAATGACACAAACACACCTATTGGATGCACAAGATTGGTTAAAAACCCTAATTGGACAAGAATATGCCTAGGGAGGACGAAAATGACCTAATTGATCATCCAATGACACAAATGAACTTATTGGATGCACAAGATTAGTTAAAAACCCTAAATGGACAAGAATAAGGCTAGGGAGGACGATAATAACCTAATTGATCATCCAATGACACAAACACACCTATTGGATGCACAAGATTGGTCTAAAACTCTAATTGGACAAGAATATGCCTAGCGAGGACCAAAATGACCTAAATGTTAATCCAATGACACAAATGAACTTATTGGATGCACAAGATTGGTTAAAAACCCTAATTGGACAAGAATATGCCTAGGGAGGACGAAAATGACCTAATTGATCATCCAATGACACAAACACACCTATTGGATGCACAAGATTGGTTAAAAACCCTAATTGGACAAGAATATGCCTAGGGAGGACGAAAATGACCTAATTGATCATCCAATGACACAAACACACCTATTGGATGCACAAGATTGGTTAAAAACCCTAATTGGACAAAAATAAGCGTAGGGAGAACGAAAATGAGCTAAATATTAATCCAATGACACAACTCAACTTATTGGATGCACAAGATTGGTTAAAAACCCTAATTGGACAAGAATAAGCCTAGGGAGGACGAAAATGACCTAATTGATCATCCAATGACACAAACACACCTATTGGATGCACAAGATTGGTTAAAAACCCTAATTGGACAAGAATATGCCTAGGGAGGACGAAAATGACCTAATTGATCATCCAATGACACAAACACACCTATTGGATGCATAAGATTGGTTAAAAACCCTAATTGGACAAGAATATGCTTAGGGAGGACGAAAATGACCTAAATATTAATTTAATGACACAAACAAACTTATCGGATGCACAAGATTGGTTAAAAACCCTAATTGGACAAGAAAAAGCCTAGGGAGGACGAAAATGACCTAATTGATCATCCAATAACACATACACACCTATTAGATGCACAAGATTGGTTAAAAACCCTAATTGGACAAGAATAAGCCTAGGGAGGACGAAAATGACCTAATTGATCATCCAATGACACAAACACACCTATTGGATGCACAAGATTGGTTAAAAACCCTAATTGGACAAGAATACTCCTAGGGAGGACGAAAATGACCTAATTGATCATCCAATGACACAAACACACCTATTGGATGCACAAGATTGGTTAAAAACCCTAATTGGACAAGAATATGCCTAGGGAGGACGAAAATGACCTAATTGATCATCCAATGACACAAACACACCTATTGGATGCACAAGATTGGTTAAAAACCCTAATTGGACAATAATATGCCTAGGGAGGACGAAAATGACCTAAATATTAATTCAATGACACAAACAAACTTATTGGATGCACAAGATTGGTTAAAAACCCTAATTGGACAATAATATGCCTAGGGAGGACGAAAATGACCTAATTAATCATCCAATGACACTAATGAACTTATTGGATGCACAAGATTGGTTAAAAACACTAATTGGACAAGAATAAGCCTAGGGAGGACGAAAATGACCTAATTGATCATCCAATGACACAAACACACCTATTGGATGCACAAGATTGGTTAAAAACCCTAATTGGACAAGAATATGCCTAGGGAGGACGAAAATGACCTAATTGATCATCCAATGACACAAACACACCTATTGGATGCACAAGATTGGTTAAAAACCCTAATTGGACAATAATATGCCTAGGGAGGACGAAAATGACCTAAATATTAATTCAATGACATAAACAAAGTTATTGGATGCACAAGATTGGTTAAAAACCCTAATTGGACAAGAATAAGCCTAGGGAGGACGAAAATGACTTAGTTGATCATCCAATGACACAAACACACCTATTGGATGCACAAGATTGGTTAAAAACCCTAATTGGAAAAGAATAAGCCTAGGGAGGACGAAAATGACCTAAATATTAATTCAATGACATAAACAAAGTTATTGGATGCACAAGATTGGTTAAAAACCCTAATTGGACAAGAATAAGCCTAGGGAGGACGAAAATGACCTAATTGATCATCCAATGACACAAACACACCTATTGGATGCACAAGATTGGTTAAAAACCCTAACTGGACAAGAATATGCCTAGGGAGGACGAAAATGACCTAAATATTTAATCAATGACACAAACAAACTTATTGGATGCACCAGATTGGCTAAAAACCCTACTTGGACAAGAATATGCCTAGGGAGGACGAAAATGACCTAATTGATCATCCAATGACACAAACACACCTATTGGATGCACAAGATTGGTTAAAAACCCTAATTGGACAAGAATATGCCTAGGGAGGACGAAAATGACCTTATTGATCATCCAATGACACAAATGAACTTATTGGATGCATTAGATTAGTTAAAAACCCTAATTGGACAAGAATAAGCCTAGGGATGACGAAAATGACCTAATTGATCATCCAATGACACAAACACACCTATTGGATGCACAAGATTGGTTAAAAACCCTAATTGGACAAGAATATGCCTTGGGAGGACGAAAATGACCTAAATATTAATTCAATGACACAAACAAACTTATAGGATGCACAAGATTGGTTAAAAACCCTAATTGGACAAGAATAAGCCTAGGGAGGACGAAAATGACCTAATTGATCATCCAATGACACAAACACACCTATTGGATGCACAAGATTGGTTAAAAACCCTAATTGGACAAGAATAAGCCTAGGGAGGACGAAAATGACCTAATTGATCATCCAATGACACAAACACACCTATTGGATGCACAAGATTGGTTAAAAACTATAGTTGGACAAGAACATGCCCAGGGAGGACGAAAATGACCTAATTGATCATCCAATGACACTAATGAACTTATTGGATGCACAAGATTGGTTAAAAACCATAATTGGACAAGAATATGCCTAGGGAGGACGAAAATGACCTAATTGATCATCCAATGATACAAACACACCTATTGGATGCACAAGATTGGTTAAAAACCCTAATTGGACAAGAATATGCCTAGGGAGGACGAATATGACCTAAATGTTAATCCAATAACACAAATGAACTTATTGGATGCACAAGATTGGTTAAAAACCCTAATTGGACAAGAATAAGCCTAGGGAGAACGAAAATGACGTAATTGATCATCCACTGACACAAACACACCTATTGGATGCACAAGATTGGTTAAAAACCCTAATTGGACAACAATATGCCTAGGGAGGACGGATATGACCTAAATGTTAATCCAATGACACAAATGAACTTATTGGATGCACAAGATTGGTTAAAAACCCTAATTGGACAAGAATAAGCCTAGGGAGGACGAAAATGACCTAATTGATCATCCAATGAATCAAACACACCTATTGGATGCACAAGATTGGTTAAAAACCCTAATTGGACAAGAATATGCCTAGGGAGGACGAAAATGACCTAATTGATCATCCAATGACACCAACACACCTATTGGATGCACAACATTGGTTAAAAACCCTAATTGGACAAGAATAAGCCTAGGGAGGACGAAAATGACCTAAATGTTAATCCAATGAAACAACTCAACTTATTGGATGCACAAGATTGGTTAAAAACCCTAATTGGACAAGAATAAGCCAAGGGAGGACTAAAATGACCTAATTGATCATCCAATGACACAAACACACCTATTGGATGCACAACATTGGTTAAAAACCCTAATTGGACAAGAATAAGCCTAGGGAGGACGAAAATGACCTAAATGTTAATCCAATGACACAACTCAACTTATTGGATGCACAATATTGGTTAAAAACCCTAATTGGACAAGAATAAGCCTAGGGAGGACGAAAATGACCTTATTGATCATCCAATGACACAAACACACCTATTAGATGCACAAGATTAGTTAAAAACCCTAATTGGACAAGAATATGCCTAGGGAGGACGAAAATGACCTAAATATTAATTCAATGACTCAAACAAACTTATCGGATGCACAAGATTGGTTAAAAACCCTAATTGGACTAGAATAAGCCTAGGGAGGACGAAAATGACCTAATTGATCATCCAATGACACAAACACACCTATTGGATGCACAAGATTCGTTAAAAACCCTAATTGGACAAGAATATGCCTAGGGAGGACGAAAATGACCTAATTGATCATCCAATGACACAAACACACCTATTGGATGCACAAGATTGGTTAAAAACCCTAATTGGACAAGAATATGCCTAGGGAGGACGAAAATGACCTAATTGATCATCCAATGACACACACACACCTATTGGATGCAGAAGATTGGTTAAAAACCCTAATCAGACAAGAATATGCATAAGGAGGTCGAAAATGACCTAATTGATCATCCAAGGACTCAAACACACCTATTGGATGCACAAGATTGGTTAAAAACCCTAATTGGACAAGAATATGCCTAGGGAGGACGAAAATGACCTAATTGATCATCCAATGACACAAATGAACTTATTGGATGCACAAGATTAGTTAAAAACCCTAATTGGACAAGAATATGCCTAGGGAGGACAAAAATAACCTAATTGATCATCCAATGACACAAACACACCTATTGGATGCACAAGATTGGTAAAAAACCCTAATTGGACAAGAATAAGCCTAGGGATGACGAAAATGACCTAAATGTTAATCCAATGACACAACTCAACTTATTGGATGCACAAGATTGGTTAAAAACCCTAATTGGACAAGAATAAGCCTAGGGAGGACGGACCTAATTGATCATCCAATGACACAAACACACCTATTGGATGCACAAGATTGGTTAAAAACCCTAATTGGAGAAGAATATGTCTAGGGAGGACGAAAATTACCTAAATATTAATTCAATGACACAAACAAACTTATCGGATGCACAAGATTGGTTAAAAACCCTAATTGGACAAGAATAAGCCTAGAGAGGACGAAAATGACCTAATTGATCATCCAATGACACAAACACACCTATTAGATGCACAAGATTGGTTAAAAACCCTAATTGGACAAGAATAAGCCTAGGGAGGAAGAAAATGACCTAATTGATCATCCAATGACACAAACACACCTATTGGATGCACAAGATTGGTTAAAAACCCTAATTGGACAAGAATAAGCCCAGGGAGGACGAAAATGACCTAAATATTAATTCAACGACACAAACAAAGTTATTGGATGCACAAGATTGGTTAAAAACCCTAATTGGACAAGAATAAGCCTAGGGAGGACGAAAATGACCTAATTGATCATCCAATGACACAAACACACCTATTGGATGCACAAGATTGGTTAAAAACCCTAATTGGACAAGAATAAGCCTGGGGAGGAAGAAAATGACCTAATTTATCATCCAATGACAGAAACACACATATTGGAGGCACAAGATTGGTTAAAAACCCTAATTGGACAAGAATAAGCCTAGGGAGGACGAAAATGACCTAATTGATTATCCAATGACACAAACACACCTATTGGATGCACAAGATTGGTTTAAAACCCTAGTTGGACAAGAATATGCCTAGGGAGGACGAAAATGACCTAAATGTTAATCCAATGACACAAATGAACTTATTGGATGCACAAGATTGGTTAAAAACCCTAATTGGACAAGAATAAGCCTAGGAAGGACAAAAATGACCTAATTGATCATCCAATGACACAAACACACCTATTGGATGCACAAGATGGGTTAAAAACCCTAATTGGACAAGAATATGGCTAGGGAGGACGAAAATGACCTAAATATTAATTCAATGACACAAACAAACTTATTGGATGCACAAGATTGGTTAAAAACCCTAATTGGACAAGAATAAACCTAGGGAGGACGAAAATGACCTAATTGATCATCAAATGACACAAACACACCTATTGGATGCACAAGATTGGTTAAAAACCCTAATTGGACAAGAATAAGCCTAGGGAGGAAGAAAATGACCTAATATATCATCCAATGACACAAACACACCTATTGGATGCACAAGATTGGTTAAAATTCCTAATTGGACAAGAATAAGCCTAGGGAGGACGAAAATGACCTAATTGATCGTCCAATGACACAAACACACTTATTGGATGCACAAGATTGGTTAAAAACCCTAATTGGACAAGAATAAGCCTAGGGAGGACGAAAATGACTTAATTGATCATCCAATGACACAAACACACCTATTGGATGCACAAGATTGGTTTAAAACCCTAGTTGGAGAAGAATATGCCGAGGGAGGACGAAAATGACATAATTGATCATCCAATGACACAAATGAAATTATTGGATGCACAAGATTGGTTAAAAACCCTAATTGGATAAGAATAAGCCTAGGGAGGACGAAAATGACCTAATTGATCATCCAATGACACAAACACACCTATTGGATGCACAAGATTGGTTAAAAACCCTAATTGGACAAGAATATGCCTAGGGAGGACGAAAATGACCGAATTGATCATCCAATGACACAAACACACCTATTGGATGCACAAGATCGGTTAAAAACCCTAATTGGACAAGAATAAGCCTAGGGAGGACGAAAATGACCTAATTGATCATCCAATGACACAAATACACCTATTGGATGCACAAGATTGGTTAAAAACCCTAATTGGACAAGAATATGCCTAGGGAGGACGAAAATGACCTAAAAATTAATTCAATGAAACAAACAAACTTATTGGATGCACAAGATTGGTTAAAAACCCTAATTGGACAAGAATATGCCTAGGGAGGACGAAAATGACCTAATTGATCATCCAATGACACAAACACACCTATTGGATGCACAAGATTGGTTAAAAACCCTAATTGGACAAGAATAAGCCTAGGGAGGACGAAAATGACGTAATTGATCATCCAATGACACAAACACACCTATTGGATTCACAAGATTCGTTAAAAACCCTAATTGGACAAGAATATGCCTAGGGAGGACGAAAATGACCTAATTGATCATCCAATGACACAAACACACCTATTGGATGCACAAGATTGGTTAAAAACCCTAATTGGACAAGAATATGCCTAGGGAGGACGAAAATGACCTAATTGATCATCCAATGACCCAAACACACCTATTGGATACACAAGATTGGTTAAAAACCCTAATTGGACAAGAATAAGCCTAGGGAGGACGAAAATGACCTAAATATTAATTCAATGACACAAACAAACTTATTGGATGCACAAGATTGGTTAAAAACCCTAATTGGACAAAAATAAGCCTAGGGAGGACGAAAATGACCTAATTGATAATCCAATGACACAAACAAACTTATTGGATGCACAAGATTGGTTAAAAACCCTAATTGGACAAGAATAAACCAAGGGAGGACAAAAATGACCTAAATGTTAATCCAATGACACTACTCAACTTATTGGAAGCACAAGATTGGTTAAAAACCCTAATTGGACAAGAATAAGCCTAGGGAGGACGAAAATGACCTAATTGATCATCCAATGACACAAACACACCTATTGGATGCACAAGATTGGTTAAAAACCCTAATTGGACAAGAATAAGCCTAGGGAGGACGAAAATGACCTAATTGATCATCCAATGACACAAACACACCTATTGGATGCACAAGATTGGTTAAAAACCCTAATTGGACAAGAATATGCCTAGGGAGGACGAAAATGACCTAAATGTTAATCCAATGACACAAATGAACTTATTGGATGCACAAGATTGGTTAAAAACCCAAATTGGACAAGAATAAGCCTAGGGAGGATGAAAATGACCTAATTGATCATCCAATGACACAAACACACCTATTGGATGCACAAGATTGGTTAAAAACCCTAGTTGGACAAGAATATGCCTAGGGAGGACGAAAATGACCTAATTGGTCATCCAATGACACAAATGAACTTATTCGATGCACAAGATTTGTTAAAAACCCTAATTGGACAAGAATAAGCCTAGGGAGGACGAAAATGACCTAATTGATCATCCAATGACACAAACACACCTATTGGATGCACAAGATTGGTTAAAAACCCTAATTGGACAAGAATATGCCTAGGGAGGACGAAAATGACCTAAATGTTAATCTAAGGACACAACTCAACTTATTGGATGCACAAGATTGGTTAAAATCCCTAATTGGACAAGAATAAGCCTAGGGAGGACGAAAATAACCTAATTGATCATCCAATGACACAAACACACCTATTGGATGCACAAGATTGGTTAAAAACCCTAATTGGACAAGAATATGCCTAGGGAGGTCGAAAATGACCTAATTGATCATCCAATGACACAAACACACCTATTGGATGCACAAGATTCGTTAAAAACCCTAATTGGACAAGAATATGCCTACGGAGGACGAAAATAACCTAATTGATCTTCCAATGACACAAACACACCTATTGGATGCACAAGATTGGTTAAAAACCCTAATTGGACAAGAATATACCTAGGGAGGACAAAAATGACCTAAATATTAATTCAATGACACAAACAAAGTTATTGGATGCACAAGATAGGTTAAAAACCCTAATTGGACAAGAATAAGCCTAGGGAGGACGAAAATGACCTAATTGATCATCCATTGCCACAAACACACCTATTGGATGCACAAGATTGGTTAAAAACCCTAATTGGACAAGAATATGCCTAGGGAGGACGGAAATGACCTAATTGGTCATCCAATGACACAAACACACCTATTGGATGCACAAGATTGGTTAAAAACCCTAATTGGACAAGAATATGTCTAGGGAGGATGAAAATAACCTAATTGATAATCCAATGACACAAACACACCTATTGGATGCACAAGATTGGTTAAAAACCCTAATTGGACAAGAATATGCCTAGGGAGGACGAAAATGACCTAATTGATCATCCAATGACACAAATGAACTTATTGGATGCACAAGATTAGTTAAAAACCCTAATTGGACAAGAATAAGCCTAGGGAGGACGAAAATAACCTAATTGATCAACCAATGACACAAACACACCTATTGGATGCACAAGATTGGTCTAAAACTCTAATTGGACAAGCATATGCCTAGGGAGGACGAAAATGACCTAAATGTTAATCCAATGACACAAATGAACGTATCAAATGCACAAGATTGGTTAAAAACCCTAATTGGACAAGAATAAGCCTAGGGAGGACGAAAATAACCTAATTGATCATCCAATGACACAAACACACCTATTGGATGCACAAGATTGGTTAAAAACCCTAATTGGACAAGAATAATCCTAGGGATGACGAAAATGACCTAAATGTTAATCCAATGACACAACTCAACTTATTGGATGCACAAGATTGGTTAAAAACCCTAATTGGACAAGAATAAGCCTAGGGAGTACGAAAATGACCTAATTGATCATCCAATGACACAAACACACCTATTGGTTGCACAAGATTCGTTAAAAACCCTAATTGGACAAGAATATGCCTAGAAAGGACGAAAATGACTTAATTGATCATCCAATGACACAAACACACCTATTGGATGCACAAGATTGGTTAAAAACCCTAATTGGACAAGAATATGCCTAGGGAGGACGAAAATGACCTAATTGATCATCCAATGACACAAACACACCTATTGGATGCACAAGATTGGTTAAAAACCCTAATTGGACAAGAATATGCCTAGGGAGGACGAAACTGACCTAAATGTTAATCCAATGACACAAATGAACTTATTGGATGCACAAGATTGGTTAAAAACCCTAATTGGACATGAATAAGCCTAGGGAGGACGAAAATGACCTAATTGATCATCCAATGACACAAATGACCTTATTGGATGCACAAGATTAGTTAAAAACCCTAATTGGACAAGAATAAGCCTAGGGAGGACGAAAATAACCTAATTGATCATCCAATGACACAAACACGCCTATTGGATGCACAAGATTGGTTAAAAACCCTAATTGGAAAAGAATAAGCCTAGGGAGGACAAAAATGACCTAAATGTTAATCCAATGACACAACTCAACTTATTGGATGCACAAGATTGGTTAAAAACCCTAATTGGACAAGAATAAGCCTAGGGAGGACGAAAATGACCTAATTGATCATCCAATGAATCAAACACACCTATTGGATGCACAAGATTGGTTAAAAACCCTAATTGGACAAGAATATGCCTAGGGAGGACGAAAATGACCTAAATCTTAATCCAATGACACAAATTAACTTATTGGATGCACAAGATTGGTTAAAAACCCTAATTGGACAAGAATAAGCTTAGGGAGGACGAAAATGACCTAATTGATCATCCAATGACACACACACACCTATTAGATGCACAAGATTAGTTAAAAACCCTAATTGGACAAGAATATGCCTAGGGAGGACGAAAATGACCTAAATATTAATTCAATGACTCAAACAAACTTATCGGATGCACAAGATTGGTTAAAAACCCTAATTGGACAAGAATAAGCCTAGGGAGGACGAAAATGACCTAATTGATCATCCAATGACACAAACACACCTATTGGATGCACAAGATTCGTTAAATACCCTAATTGGACAAGAATATGCCTAGGGAGGACGAAAATGACCTAATTGATCATCCAATGACACAAACACACCTATTGGATGCACAAGATTGGTTAAAAACCCTAATTGGACAAGAATATGCCTAGGGAGGACGAAAATGACCTAATTGATCATCCAATGACACAAATGAACTTATTGGATGCATAAGATTAGTTAAAAACCCTAATTGGACAAGATTAAGGCTAGGGAGGACGAAAATAACCTAATTGATCATCCAATGACACAAACACACCTATTGGATGCACAAGATTGGTCTAAAACTCTAATTGGACAAGAATATGCCTAGGGAGGACGAAAATGACCTAAATGTTAATCCAATGACACAAATGAACTTATTGGATGCACAAGATTGGTTAAAAACCCTAATTGGACAAGAATAAGCCTAGGGAGGACGAAAATGACCTAAATGTTAATCCAATGACACAACTCAACTTATTGGATGCACAAGATTGGTTAAAAACCCTAATTGGGCAAGATTAAGCCTAGGGAGGACGAAAATGACCTAATTGATCATCCAATGACACAAACATACCTATTGGATGCACAAGATTGGTTAAAAACCCTAATTGGACAAGAATAAGCCTAGGGAGGACGAAAATGACATAAATGTTAATCCAATGACACAACTCAACTTATTGGATGCACAAGATTGGTTAAAAACCCTAATTGGACAAGAATATGCCTAGGGAGGACGAAAATGACCTAATTGATCATCCAATGACACAAACACACCTATTGGATGCACAAGATTGGTTAAAAACCCTAATTGGACAAGAATATGCCTAGGGAGGACGAAAATGACCTAATTGATCATCCAATGACACAAACACACCTGTTGGATGCAGAAGATTGGTTAAAAACCCTAATTGGACAATAATATGCCTAGGGAGGACGAAAATGACCTAATTGATCATCCAATGACACAAACACACCTATTGGATGCACAAGATTGGTTAAAAACCCTAATTGGACAAGAATATGCCTAGGGAGGACGAAAATGACCTAATTGATCATCCAATGACACAAACACACCTATTGGATGCACAAGATTGGTTACAAACCCTAATTGGACAAGAATATGCCTAGGGAGGACGAAAATGACCTAAATATTAATTCAATGACACAAACAAACTTATTGGATGCATAAGATTGGTTAAAAACCCTAATTGGACAAGAATAAGCCTAGGGAGGACGAAAATGACCTAATTGATCATCCAATGACACAAACACACCTATTGGATGCACAAGATTGGTTAAAAACCTTAATTGGACAAGAATAACCCTAGGGAGGACGAAAATGACCTAATTGATCATCCAATGACACAAACACACCTATTGGATGCACAAGATTGGTTAAAAACCCTAATTGGACAAGAATAAGCCTAGGGAGGACGAAAATGACCTAATTGATCATCCAATGACACAAACACACCTATTGGATGCACAAGATTGGTTAAAAACCCTAATTGGACAAGAATATGCCTAGGGAGGACGAAAATGACCTAATTGATCATCCAATGACACAAACACACCTATTGGATGCACAAGATTGGTTAAAAACCCTAATTGGACAAGAATATGCCTAGGGATGACGAAAATGACATTATGTTAATCCAATGACACAAATGAACTTATTGGATGCACAAGATTGGTTAAAAACCCTAATTGGACAAGAATAAGCCTAGGGAGGACGAAAATGACCTAATTGATCATCCAATGACACAAACACACCTATTGGATGCACAAGATTGGTTAAAAACCCTAATTGGACAAGAATATGCCTAGGGAGGACGAAAATGACCTAATTGATCATCCAATGACACAAATGAACTAATTGGATGACAAGATTAGTTAAAAACCCTAATTGGACAAGAATAAGCCTAGGGAGGACGAAAATAACCTAATTGATCATCCAATGACACAAACACACCTATTGGATGCACAAGATTGGTCTAAAACTCTAATTGGACAAGAATATGCCTAGGGAGGACGAAAATGACCTAAATGTTAATCCAATGACACAAATGAACTTATTGGATGCACAAGATTGGTTAAAAACCCTAATTGGACAAGAATAAGCCTAGGGAGGACGAAAATGACCTAAATGTTAATCCAATGACACAAATGAACTTATTGGATGCACAAGATTGGTTAAAAACCCTAATCGGACAACAATAAGCCTAGGGAGGACGAAAATGACCTAAATGTTAATCCAATGACACAAATGAACTTATTGGATGCACAAGATTGGTTAAAAACCCTAATTGGACAACAATAAGCCTAGGGAGGACGAAAATAACCTAAATGTTAATCCAATGACACAACTCAACTTATTGGATGCACAAGATTGGTTAAAAACCCTAATTGGGCAAGAATAAGACTAGGGAGGACGAAGATGACCTAATTGATCATCCAATAACACAAACACACCTATTGGATGCACAAGATTGGTTAAAAACACTAATTGGACAAGAATAAGCCTAGGGAGGACGAAAATGACCTAATTGATCGTCTATTGCCACAAACACACCTATTGGATGCACAAGATTGGTTAAAAACCCTAATTGGACAAGAATATGGCTAGGGAGGACGAAAATGACCTAATTGGTCATCCAATGACACAAACACACCTATTGGATGCACAAGATTGGTTAAAAACCCTAATTGGACAAGAATAAGCCTAGGGAGGACGAAAATGACCTAATTGATCATCCAATGACAAAAACACACCTATTGGATGCACAAGATTGGTTAAAAACCCTAATTGGACGAGAATAAGTCTAGGGAGGACGAAAATGACCTAATTGATCATCCAATGACACAAACACACCTATTGGATGCACAAGATTGGTTAAAAACCCTAATTGGACAAGAATAAGCCTAGGGAGGACGAAAATGACCTAATTGATCATCCAATGACACAAACACACCTATTGGATGCACAAGATTGGTTAAAAATTCTAGTTGGACAAGAATATGCCTAGGGAGGACGAAAATGACCTAATTGATCATCCAATGACACAAATGAACTTATCGGATGCACAAGATTGGTTAAAAACCGTAGTTGGACAAGAATATGCCTAGGGAGGACGAAAATGACCTAATTGATCATCCAATGACACAAATTAACTTATTGGATGCACAAGATTTGTTAAAAACCCTAATTGGACAAGAATAAGCCTAGGGAGGATGAAAATGACCTAATTGATCATCCAATGACACAAACACACCTATTGGATGCACAAGATTGGTTAAAAACCCTAATTGGACAAGAATATGCCTAGGCAGGACGAAAATGACCTAATTGATCATCCAATGACACAAACACACCTATTGGAAGCACAAGATTGGTTAAAAACCCTAATTGGACAAGAATATGCCTAGGGAGGACGAAAATGACCTAAATGTTAATCCAATGACGCAAATGAACTTATTGGATGCACAAGATTGGTTAAAAACCCTAATTGGACAAGAATAAGCCTATGAAGGACGAAAATAACCTAATTGATCATCCAATGACACAAACACACCTATTGGATGCACAATATTGGTTAAAAACCCTAATTGGACAAGAATAAGCCTAGGGAGGACGAAAATGACCTAATTGATCATCCAATGACACAAACACACCTATTGGATGCACAAGATTGGTTAAAAACCCTAATTGGACAAGAATAAGCGTGGGGAGGACGAAAATGACCTAATTGATCATCCAATGACACAAACACACCTATTGGATGCACAAGATTGGTTAAAAACCCTAATTGGACAAGAATAAGCCTAGGGAGGACGAAAATGACCTAATTGATCACCCAATGACACAAACACACCTATTGGATGCCCAAGATTGGTTAAAAACCCTAATTGGACAAGAATATGCCTAGGGAGGACGAAAATGACCTAATTGATCATCCAATGACACAAACACACCTATTGGATGCACAAGATTGGTTAAAAACCCTAATTGGACAAGAATATGCCTAGGGAGGACGAAAATGACCTAAATATTAATTCAATGAAACAAACAAACTTATTGGATGCACAAGATTGGTTAAAAACACTAATTGGACAAGAATAAGCCTAGGAAGGACGAAAATGACCTAATTGATCATCCAATGACACAAACACACCTATTGGATGCACAAGATTGGTTAAAAACCCTAATTGGACAAGAATAAGCCTAGGGAGGACGAAAATGACCTAATTGATCATCCAATGACACAAACACACCTATTGGATGCACAAGATTGGTTAAAAACCCTAATTGGACAAGAATATGCCTAGGGAGGACGAAAATGACCTAATTGATCATCCAATGACACAAATGAACTTATTGGATGCACAAGATTAGTTAAAAACCCTAATTGGAAAAGAATTAGCCTAGGGATGACGGAAATAACCTAATTGATCATCCAATGACACAAACACACCTATTAGATGCACAAGATTGGTCTAAAACTCTAATTGGACAAGAATATGCCTAGGGAGGACGAAAATGACCTAAATGTTAATCCAATGACACAAATGAACTTATTGGATGCACAAGATTGGTTAAAACCCTAATTGGACAAGAATAAGCCTAGGGAGGACGAAAATGACCTAAATGTTAATCCAATGACACAACTCAACTTATTGGATGCACAAGATTGGTTAAAAACCCTAATTGGGCAAGAATAAGCCTAGGGAGAACGAAAATGACCTAATTGATCATCCAAAGACACAAACACACCTATTGGATGCACAAGATTGGTTAAAAACCCTAATTGGACAAGAATAAGACTAGGGAGGATGAAAATGACCTAATTGATCATCCAATGACACAGACACACCTATTGGATGCACAAGATTGGTTAAAAACCCTAATTGGACAAGAATAAGCCTAGGGAGGACGAAAATGACCTAATTGATCATCCAATGACACAAACACACCTATTGGATGCACAAGATTGGTTAAAAACCCTAATTGGACAAGAATATGCCTAGGGAGGACGAAAATGACCTAATTGATCATCCAATGACACAAATGAACTTATTGGATGCACAAGATTAGTTAAAAACCCTAATTGGACAAGAATATGCCTAGGGAGGACGAAAATGACCTAATTGATCATCCAATGACATAAACACACGTATTGGATGCACAAGATTGGTTAAAAACCCTAATTGGACAAGAATATGCCTAGGGAGGACGAAAATGACCTAATTGATCATCCAATGACACAAATGAACTTATTGGATGCACAAGATTAGTTAAAAACCCTAATTGGACAAGAATATGCCTAGGGAGGACGAAAATAACCTAATTGATCATCCAATGACACAAACACACCTATTGGATGCACAAGATTGGTTAAAAACCCTAATTGGACAAGAATTTGCCTAGGGAGGACGAAAATGACCAAATTAATCATCCAATGACACAAACACACCTATTGGATGCACAAGATCGGTTAAAAACCCTAATGGGACAAGAATAAGCCTAGGGAGGACGAAAATGACCTAATTGATCATCCAATGACACAAACACACCTATTGGATGCACAAGATTGGTTAAAAACCCTAATTGGACAAGAATATGCCTAGGGAGGACGAAAATGACCTAATTGATATTCGAATGACACAAATGAACTTATTGGATGCACAAGATTGGTTAAAAACCCTAATTGGACAAGAATATGCCTAGTGAGGACGTAAATGACCTAATTGATCATCTAATGACACAAACACACCTATTGGATGCACAAGATTGGTTTAAAACCCTAATTGGACAAGAATATGCCTAGGGAGGACGAAAATGACCTAATTGATCATCCAATGACACAAACACACCTATTGGATGCACAAGATCGGTTAAAAATCCTAATTGGACAAGAATAAGCCTAGGGAGGACGAAAATGACCTAATTGATCATCCAATGACTCAAACACACCTATTGGATGCACAAGATTGGTTAAAAACCCGAATTGGAAAAGAATAAGCCTAGGGAGGACGAAAATGACCTAATTGATCATCCGATGACACATACACACCTATTAGATGCACAAGATTGGTTAAAAACCCTAATTGGACAAGAATAAGCCTAGGGAGGACGAAAATGACCTAATTGATCATCCAATGACACAAACACACCTATTGGATGGACAAGATTGGTTAAAAACCCTAATTGGACAAGAATATGCCTAGGGAGGATGAAAATGACCTAATTGATCATCCAATGACACAAATCCACCTATTGGATGCACAAGATTGGTTAAAAACCCTAATTGGACAAGAATATGCTTAGGGAGGACGAAAATGACCTAATTGATCATCCAATGACACAAATGACCTTATTGGATGCACAAGATTAGTTAAAAACCCTAATTGGACAAGAATAAGCCTAGGGAGGACGAAAATAACCTAATTGATCATCCAATGACACAAACACACCTATTGGATGCACAAGATTGGTTAAAAACCCTAATTGGACAAGAATATGCCTAGGGAGGACGAAAATGACCTAAATATTAATTCAATGAAACAGACAAACTTATTGGATGCACAAGATTGGTTACAAACCCTAATTGGACAAGAATATGCCTACGGAGGACGAAAATGACCTAATTGATCATCCAATGACACAAACACACCTATTGGATGCACAAGATTGGTTAAAAACCCTAATTGGACAAGAATATGCCTAGGGAGGACGAAAATGACCTAATTGATCATCCAATGACACAAATGACCTTATTGGATGCACAAGATTAGTTAAAAACCCTAATTGGACAAGAATAAGCCTAGGGAGGACGAAAATAACCTAATTGATCATCCAATGACACAAACACACCTATTGGATGCACAAGATTGGTTAAAAACCCTAATTGGACAAGAATATGCCTAGGGAGGACCAAAATGACCTAATTGATCATCAAATGACACAAGCACACCTATTGGATGCACAAGATTGGTTAAAAACCCTAATTGGACAAGAATAAGGCTAGGGATGACGAAAATGACCTAATTGATCATCCAATGACACAAACACACCTATTGGATGCACAAGATTGGTTAAAAACCCTAATAGGACAATAATATGCCTAGGGAGGACGAAAATGACCTAATTGATCATCCAATGACACAAATGACCTTATTGGATGCACAAGATTAGTTAAAAACCCTAATTGGACAAGAATAAGCCTAGGGAGGACGAAAATAACCTAATTGATCATCCAATGACACAAACACGCCTATTGGATGCACAAGATTGGTTAAAAACCCTAATTGGAAAAGAATAAGCCTAGGGAGGACGAAAATGACCTAAATGTTAATCCAATGAAACAACTCAACTTATTGGATGCACAAGATTGGTTAAAAACCCTAATTGGACAAGAATAAGCCTAGGGAGGACGAAAATGACCTAATTGATCATCCAATGAATCAAACACACCTATTGGATGCACAAGATTGGTTAAAAACCCTAATTGGACAAGAATATGCCTAGGGAGGACGAAAATGACCTAAATCTTAATCCAATGACACAAATTAACTTATTGGATGCACAAGATTGGTTAAAAACCCTAATTGGACAAGAATAAGCCAAGGGAGGACTAAAATGACCTAATTGATCATCCAATGACACAAACACACCTATTGGATGCACAA
>JBBPBR010000971.1:0-50238 GCA_037974775.1 Cicer pinnatifidum
TTTTTAACCAATCTTGTGCATCCAATAGGTGTGTTTGTGTCATTGGATGATCAATTAGGTCATTTTCGTCCTCCCTAGGCTTATTCTTGTCCAATTAGGGTTTTTAACCAATCTTGTGCATCCAATAGGTGTGTTTAAGTCATTGGATGATCAATTAGGTCATTTTCGTCCTCCCTATGCTTATTCTTGTCCAATTATGGTTTTTAACCAATCTTGTGCATCCAATAGGTGTGTTTGTGTCATTAGATGATCAATTAGGTCATTTTCGTCCTCCCTAGGCTTATTCTTGTTCAATTAGGGTTTTTAACCAATCTTGTGCATCCAATAACTTTGTTTGTGTCATTGAATTAATATTTAGGTCATTTTTTTCCTCCCTAGGCATATTCTTGTCCAATTAGGGTTTTTAACCAATCTTGTGCATCCAATAGGTGTGTTTGTGTCATTGGATGATCAATTAGGTCATTTTCGTGCTCCCTAGGCTTATTCTTGTCCAATTAGGGTTTTTAACCAATCTTGTGCATCCAATAACTTTGTTTGTGTCATTGAATTAATATTTAGGTCATTTTTGTCCTCCCTAGGCATATTCTTGTCCAATTAGGGTTTTTAACCAATCTTGTGCATCCAATAGGTGTGTTTGTGTCATTGGATGATCAATTAGGTCGTTTTCGCCCTCCCTAGGCTTATTCTTGTCCAATTAGGGTTTTTAACCAATCTTGTGCATCCAATAAGTTCATTTGTGTCATTGGATTAACATTTAGGTCATTTTCGTCCTCCCTAGGCATATTCTTGTCCAATTAGGGTTTTTAACCAATCTTGTGTTTCCAATAGGTGTGTTTGTGTCATTGGATGATCAATTAGGTCATTTTCGTCCTCCCTAGGCATATTCTTGTCCAATTAGGGTTTTTAACCAATCTTGTGCATCCAACAAGTTTGTTTATGTCATTGAATTAATATTTAGGTCATTTTCGTCCTCCCTAGGCATATTCTTGTCCAATTAGGGTTTTTAACCAATCTTGTGCATCCAATAGGTGTGTTTGTGTCATTGGATGATCAATTAGGTCATTTTCGTCCTCCCTAGGCTTATTCTTGTCCAATTAGGGTTTTTAACCAATCTTGTGCATCCAATAACTTTGTTTGTGTCATTAAATTAACATTTAGGTCATTTTCGTCCTCCCTAGGCATATTCTTGTCCAATTAGGGTTTTTAACCAATCTTGTGCATCCAATAGGTGTGTTTGTGTCATTGGATGATCAATTAGGTCATTTTCGTCCTCCCTAGGCTTATTCTTGTCCAATTAGGGTTTTTAACCAATCTTGTACATCCAATAAGTTTATTTGTGTCATTGGATTAACAGTTAGGTCATTTTCGTCCTCCCTAGGCATATTCTTGTCCAATTAGGGTTTTTAACCAATCTTGTGCTTCCAATAGGTGTGTTTGTGTCATTGAATGATCAATTAGGTCATTTTCGTCCTCCCCAGGCTTATTCTTGTCCAATTAGAGTTTTTAACCAATCTTGTGTATCCAATAACTTTGTTTGTGTCATTGAATTAATATTTAGGTCATTTTCGTCCTCCCTAGGCATATTCTTGTCCAATTAGGGTTTTTAACCAATCTTGTGCATCCAATAGGTGTGTTTGTGTCATTGGATGATCAATTAGGTCATTTTCGTCCTCCCTAGGCTTATTCTTGTCCAATTAGGGTTTTTAACCAATCTTGTGCATCCAATAGGTGTGTTTGTGGCAATGGATGATCAATTAGGTCATTTTCGTCCTCCCTAGGCTTATTCTTGTCCAATTAGGGTTTTTGACCAATCTTGTGCATCCAATAGGTGTGTTTGTGTCATTGGATGATCAATTAGGTCATTTTCGTCGTCCCTAGGCTAATTCTTGCCCAATTAGGGTTTTTAACAAATCTTCTGCATCCAATAAGTTCATTTGTGTCATTGGATTAACATTTAGGTCATTTTCGTCCTCCCTAGGCATATTCTTGTCCAATTAGGGTTTTTAACCAATCTTGTGCTTCCAATAGGTGTGTTTGTGTCATTGGATGATCAATTAGGTCATTTTCGTCCTCCCTAGGCATATTCTTGTCCAATTAGGGTTTTTAACCAATCTTGTGCATCTAATAGGTGTGTTTGTGGTAATGGATGATCAATTTGGTCATTCTCGTCCTCCCTAGGCTTATTCTTGTCCAATTAGGGTTTTTAACCAATCTTGTGCATCCAATAGGTGTGTTTGTTTCATTGGATGATCAATTAGGTCATTTTCGTCCTCCATAGGCTTATTCTTGCCCAATTAGGGTTTTTAACCAATCTTGTGCATCCAATAAGTTGAGTTGTGTCATTCGATTAGCATTTAGGTCATTTTCGTCCTACCTAGGCTTATTCTTGTCCAATTAGGGTTTTTAACCAATCTTGTGCATCCAATAAGTTCATTTGTGTCATTGGATTAACATTTAGGTCATTTTCGTCCTCCCTAGGCATATTCTTGTCCAATTAGGGTTTTTAACCAATCTTGTGCATCTAATAGGTGTGTTTGTGGTAATGGATGATCAATTTGGTCATTCTCGTCCTCCCTAGGCTTATTCTTGTCCAATTAGGGTTTTTAACCAATCTTGTGCATCCAATAGGTGTGTTTGTTTCATTGGATGATCAATTAGGTCATTTTCGTCCTCCATAGGCTTATTCTTGCCCAATTAGGGTTTTTAACCAATCTTGTGCATCCAATAAGTTGAGTTGTGTCATTCGATTAGCATTTAGGTCATTTTCGTCCTCCCTAGGCATATTCTTGTCCAATTAGGGTTTTTAACCAATCTTTTGCATCCAATAGGTGTGTTTGCGTCATTGGATGATCAATTAGGTCATTTTCGTCCTCCCTAGGCTTATTCTTGTCCAATTAGGGTTTTTAACCAATCTTGTGCATCCAATAAGTTCATTTGTGTCATTGGATTAACATTTAGGTCATTTTCGTCCTCCCTAGGCATATTCTTGTCCAATTAGGGTTTTTAACCAATCTTGTGCTTCCAATAGGTGTGTTTGTGTCATTGGATAATCAATTAGGTCATTTTCGTCCTCCCTAGGCTTATTCTTGTCTAATTAGGATTTTTAACCAATCTTGTGCATCCAATAAGTTTGTTTGTGTCATTGAATTAATATTTAGGTCATTTTCGTCCTCCCTAGGCATATTCTTGTCCAATTAGGATTTTTAACCAATCTTGTGCATCCAATAGGTGTGTTTGTGGCATTGGATGATCAATTAGGTCATTTTCGTCCTCCCTAGGCTTATTCTTGTCCAATTAGGGTTTTTAACCAATCTTGTGCATCCAATAAGTTTATTTGTGTCATTGGATTAACATTTAGGTCATTTTCGTCCTCCCTAGGCATATTCTTGTCCAATTAGGGTTTTTAACCAATCTTGTGCTTCCAATAGGTGTGTTTGTGTCATTGGAAGATCAATTAGGTCATTTTCGTCCTCCCTAGGCTTATTCTTGTCCAATTAGGGTTTTTAACCAATCTTGTGCATCCAATAAGTTCATTTGTGTCATTGGATGATCAATTAGGTCATTTTCGTTCTCCCTAGGCTTATTCTTGTCCAATTAGGGTTTTTAACCAATCTTGTGCATCCAATAAGTTCATTTGTGTCATTGGATTAACATTTAGGTCATTTTCGTCCTCCCTAGGCTTATTCTTGTCCAATTAGGGTTTTTATCCAATCTTTTGCATCCAATAAGTTTGTTTGTGTCATTAGATTAATATTTAGGTCATTTTCGTCCTCCCTAGGCATATTCTTGTCCAATTAGGGTTTTTAACCAATCTTGTGCATCCAATAGGTGTGTTTGTGTCATTGGATGATCAATTAGGTCATTTTCGTCCTCCCTAGGCTTATTCTTGTCCAATTAGGGTTTTTAACCAATCTTGTGCATCCAATATGTTTGTTTGTGTCATTGAATTAATATTTAGGTCATTTTCGTCCTCCCTAGGCATCTTCTTTTCCAATTAGGGTTTTTAACCAATCTTTTGCATCCAATAGGTGTGTTTGTGTCATTGGATGATCAATTAGGTCATTTTCGTCCTCCCTATGCTTATTCTTGTCCAATTAGGGTTTTTAACCAATCTTGTGCATCCAATAACTTTGTTTGTGTCATTGAATTAATATTTAGGTCATTTTCGTCCTCCCTAGGCATATTCTTGTCCAATTAGGGTTTTTAACCAATCTTGTGCATCCAATAGGTGTGTTTGTGTCATTGGATGATCAATTAGGTCATTTTAGTCCTCCCTAGGCTTATTCTTGTCCAATTAAGGTTTTTTTACCAATCTTGTGCATCCAATAAGTTCATTTGTGTCATTGGATTAACATTTAGGTCATTTTCGTCCTCCCTAGGCATATTCTTGTCCAATTAGGGTTTTTAACCAATCTTGTGCATCCAATAGGTGTGTTTGTGTCATTGGATGATCAATTAGGTCATTTTCGTCCTCCCTATGCTTATTCTTGTCCAATTAGGGTTTTTAAACAATGTTGTGCATCCAATAAGTTTGTTTGTTTCATTGAATTAATATTTAGATCATTTTCGTCATCCCTAGGCATATTCTTGCCCAATTAGGGTTTTTAACCAATCTTGTGCATCCAATAGGTGTGTTTTTGTCATTGGATGATCAATTAGGTCATTTTCGTCATCCCTAGGCTTATTCTTGTCCAATTAGGGTTTTTAACCAATCTTGTGCATCCAATAGGTGTGTTTGTGTCATTGGATGATCAATTAGGTCATTTTCGTCCTCCCTAGGCTTATTCTTGTCCAATTAGGGTTTTTAACCAATCTTGTGCATCCAATAAGTTCATTTGTGTCATTGGATGATCAATTATGTCATTTTCGTCCTCCCTAGGCATATTCTTGTCCAACTAGGGTTTTTAACCAATCTTGTGCTTCCAACAGGTATGTTTGTGTCATTGGATGATCAATTAGGTCATTTTCGTCCTTCCTAGGCTTATTCTTGTCCAATTAGGGTTTTTAACCAATCTTGTGCATCCAATAAGTTCATTTGTGTCATTGGATTAACATTTAGGTCATTTTCGTCCTCCCTAGGCATATTCTTGTCCAATTAGGGTTTTTAACCAATCTTGTGCATCCAATAGGTGTGTTTGTGTCATTGGATGATCAATTAGGTCATTTTCGTCCTCCCTAGGCTTATTCTTGTCCAATTAGGGTTTTTAACCAATCTTGTGCATCCAATAACTTTGTTTGTGTCATTGAATTAATTTTTAGGTCATTTTCCTCCTCCCTAGGCATATTCTTGTCCAATTAGGGTTTTTAACCAATCTTGTGCATCCAATAGGTGTGTTTGTGTCATTGGATGATCAATTAGGTCATTTTCGTCCTCCCTAGGCTTATTCTTGTCCAATTAGGGTTTTTAACCAATCTTGTGCATCCAATAAGTTCATTTCTGTCATTGGATTAACATTTAGGTCATTTTCGTCCTTCCTAGTCATATTCTTGTCCAATTAGGGTTTTTAACCAATCTTGTGCTTCCAATAGGTGTGTTTGTGACATTGGATGATCAATTAGGTCATTTTCGTCCTCCCTAAGCTTATTCTAGTCCAATTAGGGTTTTTAACCAATGTTGTGCATCCAATAGGTGTGTTTGTGTCATTGGATTAACATTTAGGTCATTTTCGTCCTCCCTAGGCTTGTTCTTGTCCAATTAGGGTTTTTAACCAATCTTGTGCATCCAATAGGTGTGTTTGTGTCATTGGATGATCAATTAGGTCATTTTCGTCCTCCCTAGGCTTATTCTTGTCCAATTAGGGTTTTTAACCAATCTTGTGCATCCATTAGGTATGTTTGTGTCATTAGATGATCAATTAGGTTATTTTCGTCCTCCCTAGGCTTATTCTTATCCAATTAGGGTTTTTAACCAATCTTGTGCATCCAATAAGTTCATTAGTGTCATTGGATTAACATTTAGGTCATTTTCGTCCTCCCTAGGCATATTCTTGTCCAATTAGGGTTTTTAACCAATCTTGTGCATCCAATAGGTGTGTTTGTATCATTGGATGATCAATTTAGGTCATTTTCGTCATCCCTAGGCATATTCTTGTCCAATTAGGGTTTTTAACCAATCTTGTGCATCCAATAGGTGTGTTTGTGTCATTGGATGATCAATTAGGTCATTTTCGTCCTCCCTAGGCTTATTCTTGTCCAATTAGGGTTTTTAACCGATCTTGTGCATCCAATAGATGTGTTTGTGTCATTGGATGATCAATTAAGTCATTTTCGTCCTGCCTAGGTATATTCTTGTCCAATTAGAGTTTTTAACCAATCTTGTGGATCCAATAGTTGTGTTTGTGTCATTGGATGATCAATTAGGTCATTGTCGTCCTCCCTTTGCATATTCTTGTCCAATTAGGGTTTTTAACCAATCTTGTGCTTCCAATAGATGTGTTTGTGTCATTGGATGATCAATTAGGTCATTTTCGTCCTCCCTAGGCATATTCTTGTCCAATTAGGGTTTTTAACCAATCTTGTGCATCCAATAGGTGTGTTTGTGTCATTGGATGATCAATTAGGTCATTTTCGTCCTCCCTAGGCTTATTCTTGTCCAATTAGGGTTTTTAACCAATCTTGTGCATCCAATAAGTTTGTTTGTGTCATTGAATTAATATTTAGGTCATTTTCGTCCTCCCTAGTTATATTCTTGTCCAATTAGGGTTTTTAACCAATCTTGTGCATCCAATAAGTTCATTTGTGTCATTGGATTAACATTTAGGTCATTTTCGTCCTCCCTAGGCATATTCTTGTCCAATTAGGGTTTTTAACCAATCTTGTGCATCCAATAGGTGTGTTTGTTGCATTGGATGATCAATTAGGTCATTTTCGTCCTCCCTAGGCTTATTCTTGTCCAATTAGGGTTTTTAACCAATCTTGTGCATCCAATAGGTGTGTTTGTGTCATTGGATGATCAATTAGGTCATTTTTGTCTTCCCTAGGCTTATTCTTGTCCAATTAGGGTTTTTAACCAATCTTGTGCATCCAATAAGTTCATTTGTGTCATTGGATTAACATTTAGGTCATTTTCGTCCTCCCTAGGCATATTCTTGTCCAATTAGGGTTTTTAACCAATCTTTGGCATCCAATAGGTGTGTTTGTGTCATTGGATGATCAATTAGGTTATTTTCGTCCTCCCTAGGCTTATTCTTGTCCAATTAGGGTTTTTAACCAATCTTGTGCATCCAATAGGTGTGTTTGTGTCATTGGATGATCAATTAGGTCATTTTCGTCCTCCCTAGGCTTATTCTTGTCCAATTAGGGTTTTTAACCAATCTTGTGCATCCAATAGGTGTGTTTGTGTCATTGGACGATCAATTAGGTCATTTTCGTCCTGCCTAGGCTTATTCTTGTCCAATTAGGGTTTTTAACCAATCTTGTGCATCCAATAG
This sequence comes from Cicer pinnatifidum, assembly GCA_037974775.1. Taxonomy (NCBI): domain Eukaryota; kingdom Viridiplantae; phylum Streptophyta; class Magnoliopsida; order Fabales; family Fabaceae; genus Cicer; species Cicer pinnatifidum. Next base: position 7,431 of record JBBPBR010000971.1, read on the forward strand.
GTGTGTTTGTGTCATTGGATGATCAATTAGGTCATTTTTGTCCTCCCTAGGCTTATTCTTGTCCAATTAGGGTTTTTAACCAATCTTGTGCATCCAATAGGTGTGTTTGTGTCATTGGATGATCAATTAGGTCATTATCGTCCTCCCTAGGCTTATTCTTGCCCAATTAGGGTTTTTAACCAATCTTGTGCATCCAATAAGTTCATTTGTGTCATTGGATTAACATTTAGGTCATTTTCGTCCTCCCTAGGCATATTCTTGTCCAATTAGGGTTTTTAACCAATCTTGTGCTTCCAATAGGTGTGTTTGTGTCATTGGATTATCACTTAGGTCATTTTCGTCCTCACTATGCTTATTCTTGTCCAATTAGGGTTTTTAACCAATCTTGTGCATCCAATAGGTGTGTTTGTGTCATTGGATGATCAATTAGGTCATTTTCGTCCTCCCTAGGCTTATTCTTGTCCAATTAGGGTTTTTAACCAATCTTGTGCATCCAATAGGTGTGTTTGTGTCATTGGATGATCAATTAGGTCATTTTCGTCCTCCCTAGGCTTATTCTTGTCCAATTAGGGTTTTTAACCAATCTTGTGCATCCAATAGGTGTGTTTGTATCATTGGGTGATCAATTAGGTCATTTTTGTCCTCCCTAGGCTTATTCTTGTCCAATTAGGGTTTTTAACCAATCTTGTGCATCCAATAGGTGTGTTTGTGTCATTGGATGATCAATTAGGTCATTTTCGTCCTCCCTAGGCTTATTCTTGTCCAATTAGGGTTTTTAACCAATCTTGTGCATCCAATAAGTTGAGTTGTGTCATTAGATTTACATTTAGATCATTTTCGTCGTCCCTAGTCATATTCTTGTCCAATTAGGGTTTTTAACCAATCTTGTGCATCCAATAGGTGTGTTTGTGTCATTGGATGATCAATTAGGTCATTTTTGTCCTCCCTAGGCTTATTCTTGTCCAATTAGGGTTTTTAACCAATCTTGTGCATCCAATAGGTGTGTTTGTGTCATTGGATGATCAATTAGGTCATTTTCGTCCTCCCTAGGCATATTCTTGTCCAATTAGGGTTTTTAACCAATCTTGTGCATCCAATAGGTGTGTTTGTGTCATTGGATGATCAATTAGGTCATTTTCGTCCTCCCTAGACTTATTCTTGTCCAATTAGGGTTTTTAACAAATCTTGTGCATCCAATATGTTCATTTGTGTCATTGGATGATCAATTAGGTCATTTTCGTCCTCCCTAGGCATATTCTTGTCCAAGTAGGGTTATTAACCATTCTTGTGCTTCCAATAGGTGTGTTAGTGTCATTTGATGATCAATTAGGTCATTTTCGTCCTCACTAGGCTTATTCTTGTCCAATTAGGGTTTTTAACCAATCTTGTGCATCCAATAGGTGTGTTTGTGTCATTGGATGATCAATTAGGTCATTTTCGTCCTCCCTAGGCATATTCTTGTCCAATTAGGGTTTTTAACCAATCTTGTGCATCCAATAGGTGTGTTTGGGTCATTGGATGATCAATTAGGTCATTTTCGTCCTCCCTAGGATTATTCTTGTCCAATTAGGGTTTTTAACCAATCTTGTGCATCCAATAAGTTGAGTTGTGTCATTGGATTAACATTTAGGTCAATTTCATTCTCCCTAGGCTTATTCTTGTCGAATTAGGTTTTTAACCAATCTTGTGCATCCAATAAGTTCATTTGTGTCATTGGATTCACATTTAGGTCATTTTCGTCCTCGCTAGGCATATTCTTGTCCAATTAGGGTTTTTAACCATCTCGTGCTTCCAATAGGTGTGTTTATCTCATTGGATGATTTATTAGGTCACTTTGATCCTCCCTAGGCTTATTCTTGTCCAATTAGGGTTTTTAACCAATCTTGTGCATCCAATAAGTTCATTTGTGTCATTGGATTAACATTTAGGTCATTTTCGTCCTCCCTAGGCATATTCTTGTCCAATTAGGGTTTTTAACCAATCTTGTGCATCCAATAGGTGTGTTTGTGTCATTGGATGATCAATTAGGTCATTTTCGTCCTCCCTAGGCTTATTCTTGTCCAATTTGGGTTTTTAACCAATCTTGTGCATCCGATAAGTTCATTTGTGTTATTGGATTAACATTTAGGTCATATTCGTCCTCCCTAGGCATATTCTTGTCCAATTAGGGTTTTTAACCAATCTTGTGCATCCAATAGGTGTGTTTGTGTCATTGGATGATCAATTAGGTCATTTTCGTCCTCCCTAGGCATATTCTTGTCCAATTAGGGTTATTAATCGATCTTGTGCATCCAATAGGTGTGTTTGTGTCATTGGATGATCAATTAGGTCATTTTCGTCCTCCCTAGGCTTATTCTTGTCCAATTAGGGTTTTTAACCAATCTTGTGCATCCAATAGGTGTGTTTGTGTCATTGGATGATCAATTAGGTCATTTTCGTTCTCCCTAGGCTTATTCTTGTCCAATTAGGGTTTTTAACCAATCTTGTGCATCCAATAAGTTCATTTGTGTTATTGGATTAACATTTAGGTAATATTCGTCCTCCCTAGGCATATTCTTGTCCAATTAGGGTTTTTAACCAATCTTGTGCATCCAATAGGTGTGTTTGTGTCATTGGATGATCAATTAGGTCATTTTCGTCCTCCCTAGGCATATTCTTGTCCAATTAGGGTTTTTAACCAATCTTGTGCATCCAATAGGTGTGTTTGTGTCATTGGATGATCAATTAGGTCATTTTCGTCCTCCCTAGGCTTATTCTTGTCCAATTAGGGTTTTTAACCAATCTTGTGCATCCAATAAGTTCATTAGTGTCATTGGATGATGAATTAGGTCATTTTCGTCCTCCCTAGGCATGTTATTGTCCAACTAGGGTTTTTAACCAATCTTGTGCATCCAATAGGTGTGTTTGTATCATTGGATGATCAATTAGGTCATTTTCGTCCTCCCTAGGCTTATTCTTGTCCAATTAGGGTTTTTAACCAATCTTGTGCATCCAATAAGTTCATTAATTTCATTGGATGATCAATTAGGTCATTTTCGTCCTCCCTAGGCTTATTCTTGTCCAATTATGGTTTTTAACCAATCTTGTGCATCCAATAGGTGTGTTTGTGTCATTGGATGATCAATTAGGTCATTTTCGTCCCCCCTAGGCATATTCTTGTCCAATTAGGGTTTTTAACCAATCTTGTGCATCCAATAGGTGTATTTGTGTCATTGGATGATCAATTAGGTCATTTTCGTCCTCCCTAGGCTTATTCTTTTCCAATTACGGTCTTTAACCAATCTTGTGCATCCAATAAGTTCATTTGTGTCATTGGATTAACATTTAGGTCATTTTCGTCCTCCCTAGGCATATTCTTGTCCAATTAGGGTTTTTAACCAATCTTGTGCATCCAATAGGTGTGTTTGTGTCATTGGATGATCAATTAGGTCATTTTCGTCCTCCCTAGGCTTATTCTTGTCCAATTATGGTTTTTAACCAATCTTGTGCATCCAATAGGTGTGTTTGTGTCATTGGATGATCAATTAGGTCATTTTCGTCCTCCCTAGGCTTATTCTTGTCCAATTAGGGTTTCTAACCAATCTTTTGCATCCAATAAGTTGAGATGTGTCATTGGATTAACATTTAGGTCATTTTCATCCTCCCTAGGCTTATTCTTGTCCAGTTAGGGTTTTTAACCAATCTTGTGCATCCAATAGGTGTGTTTGTGTCATTGGATGATCAATTAGGTCATTTTCGTCCTCCATAGGCTTATTCTTGTCCAATTAGGGTTTTTAACCAATATTGTGCATCCAATAAGTTGAGTTGCGTCATTGGATTAAAATTTAGGTCATTTTCGTCGTCCCTAGGCTTATTCTTGTCCAATTAGGGTTTTTAACCAATCTTGTGCATCCAATAGGTGTGTTTGTGTCATTGGATGATCAATTAGGTCATTTTCATCCTCCCTAGGCTTATTCTTGTCCAATTAGGGTTTTTAACCGATCTTGTGCATCCAATTGGTGTGTTTGTGTCATTGGATGATCAATTAGGTCATTTTCGTCCTCCTTAGGCATATTCTTGTCTAATTAGGGTTTTTAACCAATCTTGTGCATCCAATAGGTGTGTTTGTGTCATTGGATGATCAATTAGGTCATTTTCGTCCTCCCTAGGCTTATTCTTGTCCAATTAGGGTTTTTAACCAATCTTGTGCATCCAATAAGTTGAGTTGTGTCATTGGATTAACATTTAGGTCATTTTCGTCCTCAATAGGCTTATTCTTGTCCAATTAGGGTTTTTAACCAATCTTGTGCATTTAATAAGTTCATTTGTGTCATTGGATTACCATTTAGGTCATTTTCGTCCTCCTTAGGCATATTCTTGTCCAATTAGAGTTTTAGACCAATCTTGTGCATCCAATAGGTGTGTTTGTGTCATTGGATGATCAATTAGGTTATTTTCGTCCTCCCTAGGCTTCTTCTTGTCCAATTAGGGTTTTTAACTAATCTTGTGCATCCAATAAGTTCATTTGTGTCATTCGATGATCAATTAGGTCATTTTCGTCCTCCCTAGGCATATTCTTGTCCAATTAGGGTTTTTAACCAATCTTGTGCATCCAATAGGTGTGTTTGTGTCATTGGATGATCAATTAGGTCATTTTCGTCCTCCCTAGGCTTATTCTTGTCCAATTAGGGTTTTTAACCGATCTTGTGCATCCAATAGGTGTGTTTGTTTCATTGGATGATCAATTAGGTCATTTTCGTCCTCCCTAGGCATATTCTTGTCCAATTAGGATTTTTAACCAATCTTGTGCATCCAATAGGTGTGTTTGTGTCATTGGATGATCAATTAGGTCATTTTCGTCCTCCCTTTGCATATTCTTGTCCAATTAGGGTTTTTAACCAATCTTGTGCGTCCGATAGATGTGTTTGTGTCATTGGATGATCAATTAAGTCATTTTCGTCCTCCATAGGCTTATTCTTGTCCAACTAGGGTTTTTAACCAATCTTGTGCATCCAATAAGTTGAGTTGTGTCATTGGATTAACATTTAGGTCATTTTCGTCCTTCCTAGGCTTATTCTTGTCCAATTAGGGTTTTTAACCAATCTTGTGCATCCAATAAGTTCATTTGTGTCATTGGATTAACATTTAGGTCATTTTCGTCCTCCCTAGGCATATTCTTGTCCAATTAGGGTTTTTAACCAATCTTGTGCATCCAATAGGTGTGTTTGTGTCATTGGATGATCAATTAGGTCATTTTCGTCCTCCCTAGGCATATTCTTGTCCAATTAGGGTTTTTAACCAATCTTGTGCATCCAATAGGTGTGTTTGTGTCATGGGATGATCAATTAGATCATTTTCGTCCTCCCTAGGCATATTCTTATCCAATTAGGGTTTTGAACCAATCTTGTGCATCCAATAGGTGTGTTTGTGTCATTGGATGATCAATTAGGTCATTTTCGTCCTTTCTATGCTTATTCTTGTCCAATTAGGGTTTTTAACCAATCTTGTGCATCCAATAAGTTCATTTGTGTCATTGGATGATCATTTAGGTCATTTTCGTCCTCCCTAGGCATATTCTTGTCCAATTAGGGTTTTTAACCAATCTTGTGCTTCCAATAGGTGTGTTTGTGTCATTGGATGATCAATTAGGTCATTTTCGTCCTCCCAAGGCTTATTCTTGTCCAATTAGGGGTTTTAACCAATCTTGTGCATCCAACAAGTTTGTTTATGTCATTGAATTAATATTAAGGTCATTTTCGTCCTCCCTAGGCATATTCTTGTCAAATTAGGGTTTTTAACCAATCTTGTGCATCCAATAGGTGTGTTTGTATCATTGGATGATCAATTAGGTCATTTTCGTCCTCCCTAGGCATATTCTTGTCCAATTAGGGTTTTTAACCAATCTTGTGCTTCCAATAGGTGTGTTTGTGTCATTGGATGATCAATTAGGTCATTTTCGTCCTCCCTAGGCATATTCTTGTCCAATTAGGGTTTTTAACCAATCTTGTGCATTCAATAGGTGTGTTTGTGTCATTGGATGATCAATTAGGTAATTTTCGTCCTTCCTAGGCATATTCTTGTCCAATTAGGGTTTTTAACCAATCTTGATCTTCCAATAGGTGTGTTTGTGTCATTGGATGATCAATTAGGTCATTTTCGTCCTCCCTAGGCTTATTCTTGTCCAATTATGGTTTTTAACCAATCTTGTGCATCCAATAAGTTGAGTTGTGTCATTGGATTAACATTTAGGTCATTTTCATTCTCCCTAGGCTTATTCTTGTTGAATTAGGTTTTTAACCAATCTTGTGCATCCAATAAGTTCATTTGTGTCATTGGATTCACATTTAGGTCATTTTCGTTCTCCCTAGACTTATTCTTGTATAATTAGGGTTTTTAACCAATCTTGTGCATCCAATAAGTTGAGTTGTGTCATTGGATTAACATTTACGTCATTTTCGTCCTCCCTAGGCATATTCTTGTCCAATTAGGGTTTTTAACCAATCTTGTGCATCCAATAGGTGTGTTTGTGTCATTGGATGATCAATTAGGTCATTTTCGTCCTTCGCAGGCTTATTCTTGTCCAATTAGGGTTTTTAACCAATCTTGTGCATCCAATAAGTTCATTTGTGTCATTGGATTAACATTTAGGTCATTTTCGTCCTCCCTAGGCATATTCTTGTCCAATTAGGGTTTTTAACCAATCTTGTGCATCCAATAGGTGTGTTTGTGTCATTGGATGATCAATTTAGGTCATTTTCGTCCTCCCTAGGCATATTCTTGTCCAATTAGGGTTTTTAACCCATCTTATTCATCCAATAGGTGTGTTTGTGTCATTGGATGATCAATATAGGTCATTTTCGTCCTCCCTAGGCATATTCTTGTCCAATTAGGGTTTTTAACCAATCTTGTGCATCCAATAGGTGTGTTTGTGTCATTCGATGATCAATTAGGTCATTTTCGTCCTCCCTAGGCTTATTCTTGTCCAATTAGGGTTTTTAACAAATCTTGTGCATCCAATAAGTTCATTTGTGTCATTGGATGATAAATTAGGTCATTTTCGTCCTTCCTAGGCATATTCTTGTCCAACTAGGGTTTTTAACCAATCTTGTGCATCCAATAGGTATGTTTGTGTCATTGGATGATCAATTAGGTAATTTTCGTCCTCCCTAGACTTATTCTTGTCCAATTAGGGTTTTTAACCAATCTTGTGCATCCAATAACTTTGTTTGTGTCATTGAATTAATATTTAGGTCATTTTCGTCCTCCCTAGGCATATTCTTGTCCAATGAGGGTTTTTAACCAATCTTGTGCATCCAATAGGTGTGTTTGTGTCATTGGATGATCAATTTGGTTATTTTCGTCCTTCCTAGGCTTATTGTTGTCCAATTAGGGTTTTTAACCAATCTTGTGCATCCAATAAGTTCATTCGTGTCATTGGATTAACATTTAGGTCATTTTCGTCCTCCCTAGGCATATTCTTGTCCAATTAGGGTTTTTAACCAATCTTGTGCATCCAATAGGTGTGTTTGTGTCATTGGATGATCAATTAGGTTATTTTCGTCCTCCCTAGGCTTATTCTTGTCCAATTAGGGTTTTTAACCAATCTTGTGCATCCAATAGGTGTGTTTGTGTCATTGGATGACCAATTAGGTCATTTTCGTCCTCCCTAGGCATATTCTTGTCCAATTAGGGTTTTTAACGAATCTTGTGCATCCATTAGGTGTGTTTGTGGCAATGGATGATCAATTAGGTCATTTTCGTCCTCCCTAGGCTTATTCTAGTCAAATTAGGGCTTTTAACCAATCTTGTGCATCCAATAGGTGTGTTTGTGTCATTGGATGATCAATTAGGTCATTTTCGTCCTCCCTAGGCTTATTCTTGTCCAATTAGGGTTTTTAACCAATCTTGTGCATCCAATAGGTGTGTTTGTGTCATTGGATGATCAATTAGGTCATTTTCGTCCTCCCTAGGCTTATTCTTGTCCAATTAGGGTTTTTAACCAATCTTGTGCATCCAATAGGTGTGTTTGTGTCATTGGATGATCAATTAGGTCATTTTCGTCCTTTCTATGCTTATTTTTGTCCAATTAGGGTTTTTAAGCAATCTTGTGCATCCAATAAGTTCATTTGTGTCATTGGATGATCAATTAGGTCATTTTCGTCCTCCCTAGGCATATTCTTGTCCAACTAGGGTTTCTAACCAATCTTGTGCTTCCAATAGATGTGTTTGTGTCATTGGATGATCAATTAGGTCATTTTCGTCCTCCCTAGGCTTATTCTTGTCCAATTAGGGTTTTTAACCAATCTTGTGCATCCAATAGGTGTGTTTGTGTCATTGGATGATCAATTAGGTCATTTTCGTCCTCCCTAGGCTTATTCTTGTCCAATTAGGGTTTTTAACCAATCTTGTGCATCCAATAGGTGTGTTTGTGTCATTGGATGATCAATTAGGTCATTTTCGTCCTCCCTAGGCTTATTCTTGTCCAATTAGGGTTTTTAACCAATCTTGTGCATCCAATAGGTGTGTTTGTGTCATTGGATGATCAATTAGGTCATTTTTGTCCTCCCTAGGCTTATTTTTGTCCAATTAGTGTTTTTAACCAATCTTGTGCATCCAATAAGTTCATTTGTGTCATTGGATGATCAATTAGGTCATTTTCATCCTCCCTAGGCATATTCATGTCCAACTATGGTTTTTAACCAATCTTGTGCATCCAATAGGTGTGTTTGTGTGATTGGATGATCAATTAGGTCATTTTCGTCCTCCCTAGGCTTATTCTTGTCCAATTAGGGTTTTTAACCAATCTTGTGCATCCAATAGGTGTGTTTGTGTCATTGGATGATCAATTAGGTCATTTTCGTCCTCCCTAGGCTTATTCTTGTCCAATTAGGGTTTTTAACCAATCTTGTGCATCCAATAGGTGTGTTTGTGTCATTGGATGATCAATTAGGTCATTTTTATCCTCCCTAGGCTTATTCTTGTCCAATTAGGATTTTTAACCAATCTTGTGCATCCAATAGGTGTTTTGTGTCATTGGATGATCAATTAGGTCATTTTCGTCCTCCCTAGGCTTATTCTTGTCCAATTAGGGTTTTTAACCAATCTTGTGCATCCAATAGGTGTGTTTGTGTCATTGGATGATCAATTAGGTCATTTTCGTCCTCGCTAGGCTTATTCTTCTCCAATTAGGGTTTTTAACCAATCTTGTGCATCCAATAGGTGTGTTTGTGTCATGGGATGATCAATTAGGTCATTTTCGTCCTTCCATGGCATATTCTTGTCCAATTAGGGTTTTTAACCAATCTTGTGCATCCAATAGGTGTGTTTGTGTCATTGGATGATCAATTAGGTCATTTTCGTCCTCCCTAGGCTTATTCTTGTCCAATTAGGGTTTTTAACCAATCTTGTGCATCCAATAAGTTCATTTGTGTCATTGGATGATAAATTTGGTCATTTTCGTCCTCCATAGGCATATTCTTGTCCAACTAGGGTTTTAAACCAATCTTGTGCATCCAATAGGTGTGTTTGTGTCATTGGATGATCAATTAGGTCATTTTCGTCCTCCCTAGGCTTATTCTTGTCCAATTAGGGTTTTTAACCAATCTTGTGCATCCAATAGGTGTGTTTGTGTCATTGGATGATCAATTAGGTCATTTTCGTCCTCCCTAGGCTTATTCTTGTCCAATTAGGGTTTTTAACCAATCTTGTGCATCCAATAGGAGTGTTTGTGTCATTGGATGATTATTTAGGTCATTTTCGTCCTCCCTAGGCATATTCTTGTCCAATTAGGGTTTTTAACCAATCTTGTGCATCCAATAGGTGTGTTTGTGTCATTGGATGATCAATTAGGTCATTTTCGTCCTCCCTAGGCTTATTCTTGTCAAATTAGGGTTTTTAACCAATCTTGTGCATCCAATAGGTGTGTTTGTGTCATTGGAAGATCAATTAGGTCATTTTCGTCCTCCCTAGGCTTATTCTTGTCCAATTAGGGTTTTTAACCAATCTTGTGCATCCAATAAGTTTGTTTGTTTCATTGAATTAATATTTAGGTCATTTTCGTCCTCCCTAGGCATATTCTTGTCCAATTAAGGTTTTTAACCAATCTTGTGCATCCAATAGGTGTGTTTGTGTCATTGGATGATCAATTAGGTTATTTTCGTCCTCCCTAGGCTTATTCTTGTCCAATTAGGGTTTTTAACCAATCTTGTGCATCCAATAGGTGTGTTTGTGTCATTGGATGATCAATTAGGTTACTTTTGTCCTCCCTAGGCTTATTCTTGTCCAATTAGGGTTTTTAACCAATCTTGTGCATCCAATAGGTGTGTTTGTGGCAATGGATGATCAATTAGGTCATTTTCGTCCTCCCTAGGCTTATTCTTGTCCAATTAGGGTTTTTAACCAATCTTGTGCATCCAATAGGTGTGTTTGTGTCATTGGATGATCAATTAGGTCATTTTCGTCCTCCCTAGGCTTATTCTTGTCCAATTAGGGTTTTTAACCAATCTTGTGCATCCAATAGGTGTGTTTGTGTCATTGGACGATCAATTAGGTCTTTTTCGTCCTCCCTAGGCATATTCTTGTCAAATTAGGGTTTTTAACCAATCTTGTGCATCCAATAAGTTGAGTTGTGTCATTGGATTAACATTTGGGTCATTTTCGTCCTCCATAGGCTTATTCTTGTCCAATTAGGGTTTTTAACCAATCTTGTGCATCCAATAAGTTGAGCTGTGTCATTGGATTAACATTTAGGTCATTTTCGTCCTCCCTAGGCTTATTCTTGTCCAATTAGGGTTTTTAACCAATCTTGTGCATCCAATAAGTTCATTTGTGTCATTGGATTAACATTTAGGTCATTTTCGTCCTCCCTAGGCATATTATTGTCCAATTAGGGTTTTTAACCAATCTTGTGCATCCAATAGGTGTGTTTGTGTCAATGGATGATCAATTAGGTCATTTTCGTCCTCCCTAGGCATATTCTTGTCCAATTAGGGTTTTTAACCAATCTTGTGCATCCAATAGGTGTGTTTGTGTCATTGGATGATCAATTAGGTCATTTTCGTCCTCCCTAGGCTTATTCTTGTCCAACTAGTGTTTTTAACCAATCTTCTGCATCCGATAAGTTTGTTTGTGTCATTGAATTAATATTTAGGTCATTTTCGTCCTCCCTAGGAATATTCTTGTCCAATAAGTGTTTTTAACCAATCTTGTGCATCCAATAGGTGTGTTTGTGTCGTTGGATGATCAATTAGGTCATTTTCGTCCTCCCTAGGCATATTCTTGTCCAATTAGGGTTTTTAACCAATCTTGTGCATCCAATAGGTGTGTTTGTGTCATTGGATGATCAATTAGGTCATTTTCGTCCTCCCTAGGCTTATTCTTGTCCAATTAGGGTTTTTAACCAATCTTGTGCATCCAATAGGTGTGTTTGTGTCATTGGATGATCAATTAGGTCATTTTCGTCCTCCCTAGGCCTATTCTTGCCCAATTAGGGTTTTTAACCAATCTTGTGAATCCAATAAGTTTGTTTGTGTCATTGAATTAATATTTAGGTCATTTTCGTCCTCCCTACGCATATTATTGTCCAATTAGGGTTTTTAACCAATCTTCTGCATCCAATAGGTGTGTTTGTGTCATTGGATGATCAATTAGGTCATTTTCGTCCTCCCTAGGCATATTCTTGTCCAATTAGGGTTTTTAACCAATCTTGTGCATCCAATAGGTGTGTTTGTGTCATTGGATGATCAATTAGGTCATTTTCGTCCTCCCTAGGCTTATTCTTGTCCAATTAGGGTTTTTAACCAATCTTGTGCATCTGATAGGTGTGTTTGTTTCATTGGATGATCAATTAGGTCATTTTCGTCCTCCCTAGGCTTATTCTTCTCCAATTAGGGTTTTTAACCAATCTTGTGCATCCAATAAGTTGAGTTGTGTCATTGGATTAACATTTAGGTCATTTTCGTCCTCCCTAGGCATATTCTTGTCCAATTAGGGTTTTTAACCAATCTTGTGCATCCAATAGGTGTGTTTGTGTCATTGGGTGATCAATTAGGTCATTTTCGTCCTCCCTAGGCTTATCCTTGTCCAATTAGGGTTTTTAACCAATGTTGTGCATCCAATAAGTTCGTTTGTGTCATTGAATTAACATTTAGGTCATTTTTGTCCTCCCTAGGTATATTCTTGTCCAATTAGGGTTTTTAACCAATCTTGTGCATCCAGTAGGTGTGTTTGTGTCATTGGATGATCAATTAGGTCATTTTCGTCCTCCCTAGGCTTATTCTTGTCGAATTAGGGTTTTTAACCAATCTTGTGCATCCAATAAGTTTGTTTGTATCATTGAATTAATATTTAGGTCATTTTCATCATCCCTAGGCATATTCTTGTCCAATTAGGGTTTTTAACCAATCTTGTGCATCCAATAGGTGTGTTTGTGTCATTGGATGATCAATTAGGTCATTTTCGTCCTCCCTAGGCTTATTCTTGTCCAATTAGGGTTTTTAACCAATCTTGTGCATCCAATAAGTTCATCTGTGTCATTGGATGATCAATTAGGTCATTTTCGTCCTCCCTAGGCATATTCTTGTCCAACTAGGGTTTTAAACCAATCTTGTGCATCCAATAGGTGTGTTTGTGTCATTGGATGATCAATTAGGTCATTTTCGTCTTCCCTAGGCTTATTCTTGTCCAATTAAGGTTTTTAACCAATCTTGTGCATCCAATAGGTGTGTTTATGTCATTGGATGATCAATTAGGTCATTTTCGTCCTCCCTAGGCTTATTCTTGTCCAATTAGGGTTTTTAACCAATCTTGTGCATCCAATAGGTGTGTTTGTGTCATTGGATGATCAATTAGGTCATTTTCGTCCTCCCTAGGCTTATTCTTGTCCAATTAGGGTTTTTAACCATTCTTGTGCATCCAACAAGTTTGTTTATGTCATTGAATTAATATTTAGGTCATTTTCATCCTCCCTAGGCATATTCTTGTCCAATTAGGGTTTTTAACCAATCTTGTGCATCCAATAGATGTGTTTGTGTCATTGGATGATCAATTAGGTCATTTTCGTCCTTCCTAGGCTTATTCTGGTCCAATTAGGGTTTTTAACCAATCTTGTGCATCCAATAAGTTCATTTGTGTCATTGGATTAACATTTAGGTCATTTTCGTCCTCCCTAGGCATATTGTTGTCCAATTAGGGTTTTTAACCAATCTTGTGCATCCAATAGGTGTGTTTGTGTCATTGGATGATCAATTTAGGTCATTTTTGTCCTCTCTAGGCATATTCTTGTCAAATTAGGGTTTTTAACCAATCTTGTGCATCCAATATGTGTGTTTGTGTCATTGGATGATCAATTAGGTCATTTTCGTCCTCCCTAGGCTTATTCTTGTCCAATTAGGGTTTTTAACCAATCTTGTGCATCCAATAGGTGTGTTTGTGTCATTGGATGATCAATTAGGTCATTTTCGTCCTCCCTAGGCTTATTCTTGTCCAATTAGGGTTTTTAACCAATCTTGTTTATCCAATAGGTGTGTTTGTGTCATTGGATGATCAATTATGTCATTTTCGTCCTCCCTAGGCTTATTCTTGTCCAATTAGGGTTTTTAACCAATCTTGTGCATCCAATAGGTGTGTTTGTGTCATTGGATGATCAATTAGGTCGTTTTCGTCCTCCCTAGGCTTATTCTTGTCCAATTAGGGTTTTTAACCAATCATGTGCATCCAATAGGTGTGTTTGTGTCATTGGATGATCAATTAGGTCATTTTCGTCCTACCTAGACTTATTCTTGTGAAATTAGGGTTTTTAATCAATCTTGTGCATCCAATAACTTTGTTTTTGTCATTGAATTAATATTTAGGTCATTTTCGTCCTCCCTAGGCATATTCTTGTCCAATTAGGGTTTTTAACCAATCTTGTGCATCCAATAGGTGTGTTTGTGTCATTGGATGATCAATTAGGTTATTTTCGTCCTTCCTAGGCTTACTCTTGTCCAATTAGCGTTTTTAATCAATGTTGTGCATCCAATAAGTTCATTTGTGTCATTGGATTAACATTTAGGTCATTTTCGTCCTCCCTAGGCATATTCTTGTCCAATTAGGGTTTTTAACCAATCTTGTGCATCCAATAGGTGTGTTTGTGTCATTGGATGATCAATTAGGTCATTTTCGTCCTCCCTAGGCTTATTCTTGTCCAATTAGGGTTTTTAACAAATCTTGTGCATCCAATAAGTTCATTTGTGTCATTGGATGATAAATTAGGTCATTTTCGTCCTTCCTAGGCATATTCTTGTCCAACTAGGGTTTTAAACGAATCTTGTGCATCCAATAGGTGTGTTTGTGTCATTGGACGATCAATTAGGTCATTTTCGTCCTCCCTAGGCTTATTCTTGTCCAATTAGGGTTTTTAACCAATCTTGTGCATCCAATAGGTGTGTTTGATTCATTGGATGATCAATTAGGTCATTTTCGTCCTCCCTAGGCTTATTCTTGTCCAATTTGGGTTTTTAACCAATCTTGTGCATCTAATAACTTTGTTTGTGTCATTGAATTAATATGTAGGTCATTTTCGTCCTCCCTAGGCATATTCTTGTCCAATTAGGGTTTTTAACCAATCTTGTGCATCCAATAGGTGTGTTTGTGTCATTGGATGATCAATTAGGTCATTTTCGTCCTCCCTAGGCTTATTCTTGTCCAATTAGGGTTTTTAACCAATCTTGTGCATCCAATAGGTGTGTTTGTGTCATTGGATGATCAATTAGGTCATTTTCGTCCTCCATAGACATATTCTTGTCCAATTAGGGTTTTTAACCAATCTTGTGCATCCAATAAGTTCATTTGTGTCATTGGATTAACATTTAGGTCATTTTCGTCCTCCCTAGGCATATTCTTGTCCAATTAGGGTTTTTAACCAATCTTGTGCATCCAATAGGTGTGTTTGTGTCATTGGATGATCAATTAGGTTATTTTCGTCCTCCCTAGGCTTATTCTTGTCCAATTAGGGTTTTTAACCAATCTTTTGCATCCAATAAGTTCATTTGTGTCATTGGATGATCAATTAGGTCATTTTCGTCCTCCCAAGGCTTATTCTTGTCCAACTAGGGTTTTTAACCAATCTTGTGCATCCAATAGGTGTGTTTGTGTCATTGGATGATCAATTAGGTCATTTTCGTCCTCCCTAGGCTTATTCTTGCCCAATTAGGGTTTTTAACCAATCTTGTGCATCCAATAAGTTCATTTGTGTCATTGGATTAACATTTAGGTCATTTTCGTCCTCCCTAGGCATATTCTTGTCCAATTAGGGTTTTTAACCAATCTTGTGCATCCAATAGGTGTGTTTGTGTCATTGGATGATCAATTAGGTCATTTTCGTCCTCCCTAGGCTTATTCTTGTCCAATTAGGGTTTTTAACCAATCTTGTGCATCCAATAGGTGTGTTTGTGTCATTGGATGATCAATTAGGTCATTTTCGTCCTTCCTAGGCATATTCTTGTCCAATTAGGGTTTTTAACCAGTCTTTTGCATCCAATAGGAGTGTTTGTGTCATTGGATGATCGATTAGGTCATTTTCGTCCTCCGAAGGCTTATTCTTGTCCAATTAGGGTTTTTAACCAATCTTGTGCATCCAATAAGTTCATTTGTGTCATTGGATTAACATTTAGGTCATTTTCGTCCTCCCTAGGCATATTCTTGTCCAATTAGGGTTTTTAACCAATCTTGTGCATCCAATAGGTGTGTTTGTGTCATTGGATGATCAATTAGGTCATTTTCGTCCTCCCTATGCTTATTCTTGTCCAATTAGGGTTTTTAGCCAATCTTGTGCATCCAATAAGTTCATTTGTGTCATTGGATGATCAATTAGGTCATTTTCGTCCTCCCTAGGCATATTCTTGTCCAACTAGGGTTTTTAACCAACCTTGTGCATCCAATAGGTGTGTTTGTATCATTGGATGATCAATTAGGTCATTTTCGTCCTCCTTAAGCTTATTCTTGTCCAATTAGGGTTTTTAACCAATCTTGTGCATCCAATAAGTTCATTTGTGTCATTGGATTAACATTTAGGTCATTTTCGTCCTCCCTAGGCATATTCTTGTCCAATTAGGGTTTTTAACCAATCTTGTGCATCCAATAGGTGTGTTTGTGTCATTGGATGATCAATTAGGTCATTTTCGTCCTCCCTAGGCTTATTCTTGTCCAATTAGGGTTTTTAACCAATCTTGTGCATCCAATAACTTTGTTTGTGTCTTTGAATTAATATTTAGGTCATTTTCGTCCTCCATAGGCATATTCTTGTCCAATTAGGGTTTTTAACCAATCTTGTGCATCCAATAGGTGTGCTTGTGTCATTGGATGATCAATTAGGTCATTTTCGTCCTCCCAAGGCTTATTCTTGTCCAATTAGGGTTTTTAACCAATCTTGTGCATCCAATAAGTTCATTTGTGTCATTGGATTAACATTTAGGTCATTTTCGTCCTCCCTAGGCATATTCTTGTCCAATTAGGGTTTTTAACCAATCTTGTGCATCCAATAGGTGTGTTTGTGTCATTGGATGATCAATTAGGTCATTTTCGTGCTCCCTAGGCTTATTCTTGTCCAATTAGGGTTTTTCACCAATCTTGTGCATCCAATAAGTTCATTTATGTCATTGGATGATCAATTAGGTCATTTTCGTCCTCCCTAGGCTTATTCTTGTCCAATTATGGTTTTTAACCAATCTTGTGTATCCAATAGGTGTGTTTGTGTCATTGGATGATCAATTAGGTCATTTTCGTCCTCCCTAGGCTTATTCTTGTCCAATTAGAGTTTTTAACCAATCTTGTGCATCCAATAACTTTGTTTGTGTCATTGAATTAATATTTAGGTCATTTTCGTCCTCCCTAAGCATATTCTTGTCCAATTAGGGTTTTTAACCTATTTTGTGCATCCAATAGGTGTGTTTGTGTCATTTGATGATCAATTAGGTCATTTTCGTCGTCCCTAGTCTAATTCTTGTCCAATTAGGGTTTTTAACCAATCTTGTGCATCCAATAGGTGTGTTTGTGTCATTGGATGATCAATTAGGTCATTTTCGTCCTCCCTAGGCTTATTCTTGTCCAATTAGGGTTTTTAACCAATCTTGTGCATCCAATAGGTGTGTTTGTGTCATTGGATGATCAATTAGGTCATTTTCGTCCTCCCTAGGCTTATTCTTGTCCAATTAGGGTTTTTAACCAATCTTGTGCATCCAATAAGTTCATTTGTGTCATTGGATGATCAATTAGGTCATTTTCGTCCTCCCTAGGCTTATTCTTGTCCAATTAGGGTATTTAACCAATCTTGTGCATCCAATAACTTTGTTTGTGTCATTGAATTAATATTTAGGTCATTTTCGTCCTCCCTAGGCATATTCTTGTCCAATTAGGGTTTTTAACCAATCTTGTGCATCCAATAGGTGTGTTTGTGTCATTGGATGATCAATTAGGTCATTTTCGTCCTTCCTAGGCTTATTCTTGTCCCATTAGGGTTTTTAACCAATCTTGTGCATCCAATAAGTTCATTTGTGTCATTGGATTAACATTTAGGTCATTTTCGTCCTCCCTAGGCATATTCTTGTCCAATTAGGGTTTTTAACCAATCTTGTGCATCCAATAGGTGTGTTTGTGTCATTGGATGATCAATTTGGTCATTTTCGTCCTTTCTATGCTTATTCTTGTCCAATTAGGGTTTTTAACCAATCTTGTGCATCCAATAAGTTCATTTGTGTCCTTGGATGATCAATTAGGTCATTTTCGTCCTCCCTAGGCATATTCTTGTCCAACTAGGGTTTTTAACCAATCTTGTGCATCCAATAGGTGTGTTTGTGTCATTGGATGATCAATTAGGTCATTTTCGTCCTCCCTAGGCTTATTCTTGTCCAATTAGGGTTTTTAACCAATCTTGTGCATCCAATAGGTGTGTTTGTGTCATTGGATGATCAATTAGGTCATTTTCGTCCTCCCCAGGCTTATTCTTGCCCAATTAAGGTTTTTAACCAATCTTGTGCATCAAGTAATTTGAGTTGTGTCATTGGATTAGCATTTAGGTCATTTTCATCCTCCCTAGGCATATTCTTGTCCAATTAGGGTTTTTAACCAATCTTGTGCATCCAATAGGTGTGTTTGTGTCATTGGATGATCAATTAGGTCGTTTTCGTCCTCCCTAGGCTTATTCTTGTCCAATTAGGGTTTTTAACCAATCTTGTGCATCCAATAGGTGTGTTTGTGTGATTGGATGATCAATTAAGGTCATTTTTGTCCTCCCTAGGCATATTCTTGTCCAATTAGGGTTTTTAACCAATCTTGTGCATCCAATAGGTGTGTTTGTGTCATTGGATGATCAATTTAGGTCATTTTCGTCCTCACTAGGCATATTCTTGTCCAATTAGGGTTTTTAACCAATCTTGTGCATCCAATAGGTGTGTTTGTGTCATTGGATGATCAATTAGGTCATTTTCGTCCTCCCTAGGCTTATTCTTGTCCAATTAGGGTTTTTAACCAATCTTGTGCATCCAATAGGTGTGTTTGTGTCATTGGATGATCAATTAGGTCGTTTTCGTCCTCCCTAGGCTTATTCTTGTCCAATTAGGGTTTTTAACCAATCTTGTGCATCCAATAGGTGTGTTTGTGTCATTGGATGATCGATTAGGTCATTTTCGTCCTCCCTTGACTTATTCTTGTCAAATTAGGGTTTTTAACCAATCTTGTGCATCCAATAACTTTGTTTGTGTCATTGAATTAATATTTAGGTCATTTTCGTCCTCCCTAGACATATTCTTGTCCAATTAGGGTTTTTAGCAAATCTTGTGCATCCAATAGGTGTGTTTGTGTCATTGGATGATCAATTAGGTCAGTTTCCTCCTCCCTAGGCAAATTCTTGTCCAATTAGGGTTTTTAACCAATCTTGTGCATCCAATAGGTGTGTTTGTGTCATTGGATGATCGATTAGGTCATTTTCGTCCTCCCTAGGCATATTCTTATCCAATTAGGGTTTTTAACCAATCTTGTGCATCCAATAGGTGTGTTTGTGTAATTGGATGATCAATTAGGTCATTTTCGTCCTTTCTATGCTTATTCTTGTCCAGTTAGGATTTTTAACCAATCTTGTGCATCCAATAAGTTCATTTGTGTCATTGGATGATCAATTAGGTCATTTTCGTCCTCCCTAGGCATATTCTTGTCCAACTAGGGTTTTTAACCAATCTTGTGCTTCCAATAGGTGTGTTTGCGTCATTGGATGATCAATTAGGTCATTTTCGTCCTCCCTAGGCTTATTCTTGTCCAATTAGGGTTTTTAACAAATCTTGTGCATCCAATAAGTTCATTTGTGTCATTGGATGATCAATTAGGTCATTTTCGTCCTCCCTAGGCTTATTCTTGTCCAATTAGGGTTTTTAACCAATCTTGTGCATCCAATAGGTGTGTTTGTGTCATTGGATGATCAATTAGGTCATTTTCGTCCTCCCTAGGCTTATTCTTGTCCAATTAGGGTTTTTAACCAATCTTGTGCATCCAATAGATGTGTTTGTGTCATGGGATGATCAATTAGGTCATTTTCGTCCTCCCTAGGTTTATTCTTGTCAAATTAGGGTTTTTAACCAATCTTGTGCATCCAATAACTTTGTTTGTGTCATTGAATTAATATTTAGGTCATTTTCGTCCTCCCTAGGCATATTCTTGTCCAATTAGGGTTTTTAACCAATCTTGTGCATCCAATAGGTGTGTTTGTGTCATTGGATAATCAATTAGGTCATTTTCGCCCTCCCTAGGCTTATTCTTGTCCAATTAGGGTTTTTAACCAATCTTGTGCATCCAATAAGTTCATTTGTGTCATTGGATTAACATTTAGGTCATTTTCGTCCTTCCTAGGCATATTCTTGTCCAATTAGGGTTTTTAACCAATCTTGTGCTTCCAATAGGTGTGTTTGTGTCATTGGATGATCAATTAGGTCATTTTCGTCCTCCCTAGGCTTATTCTTGTCCAATTATGGTTTTTAACCAATCTTGTGCATCCAATAAGTTGAGTTGTGTCAATGGATTAACATTTAGGTCATTTTCATTCTCCCTAGGCTTATTCTTGTTGAATTTGGTTTTTAACCAATCTTGTGCATCCAATAAGTACATTTGTGTCATTGGATTCACATTTAGGTCATTTTCGTTCTCCATAGACTTATCCTTGTCCAATTAGGGTTTTTAACCAATCTTGTGCATCCAATAAGTTGAGTTGTGTCATTGGATTAACATTTAGGTCATTTTCGTCCTCCCTAGGCATATTCTTGTCCAATTAGGGTTTTTAACCAATCTTGTGCATCCAATAGGTGTGTTTGTGTCATTGGATGATCAATTAGGTCATTTTCATCCTTCGCAGGCTTATTCTTGTCCAATTAGGGTTTTTAACCAATCTTGTGCATCCAATAAGTTCATTTGTGTCATTGGATTAACATTTAGGTCATTTTCGTCCTCCCTAGGCATATTCTTGTCCAATTAGGGTTTTTAACCAATCTTGTGCATCCAATAGGTGTGTTTGTGTCATTGGATGATCAATTTAGGTCATTTTCGTCCTCCCTAGGCATATTCTTGTCCAATTAGGGTTTTTAACCCATCTTATTCATCCAATAGGTGTGTTTGTGTCATTGGATGATCAATTTAGGTCATTTTCGTCCTCCCTAGGCATATTCTTGTCCAATTAGGGTTTTTAACCAATCTTGTGCATCCAATAGGTGTGTTTGTGTCATTCGATGATCAATTAGGTCATTTTCGTCCTCCCTAGGCTTATTCTTGTCCAATTAGGGTTTTTAACAAATCTTGTGCATCCAATAAGTTCATTTGTGTCATTGGATGATAAATTAGGTCATTTTCGTCCTTCCTAGGCATATTCTTGTCCAACTAGGGTTTTAAACGAATCTTGTGCATCCAATAGGTGTGTTTGTGTCATTGGACGATCAATTAGGTCATTTTCGTTCTCCCTAGGCTTATTCTTGTCCAATTAGGGTTTTTAACCAATCTTGTGCATCCAATAGGTGTGTTTGATTCATTGGATGATCAATTAGGTCATTTTCGTCCTCCCTAGGCTTATTCTTGTCCAATTAGGGTTTTTAACCAATCTTGTGCATCCAATAACTTTATTTGTGTCATTGAATTAATATGTAGGTCATTTTCGTCCTCCCTAGGCATATTCTTGTCCAATTAGGGTTTTTAACCAATCCTGTGCATCCAATAGGTGTGTTTGTGTCATTGGATGATCAATTAGGTCATTTTCGTCCTCCCTAGGCTTATTCTTGTCCAATTAGGGTTTTTAACCAATCTTGTGCATCCAATAGGTGTGTTTGTGTCATTGGATGATCAATTAGGTCATTTTCGTCCTCCCTAGGCTTATTCTTGTCCAATTAGGGTTTTTAACCAATCTTGTGCATCCAATAAGTTCATTTGTGTCATTGGATGATCAATTAGGTCATTTTCGTCCTTCCTAGGCATAATCTTGTCCAACTAGGGTTTTAAACAAATCTTGTGCATCCAATAGGTGTGTTTGTGTCATTGGATGATCAATTAGGTCATTTTCGTCCTCCCTAGGCTTATTCTTGTCCAATTAGGGTTTTTAACCAATCTTGTGCATCCAATAGGTGTGTTTGTGTCATTGGATGATCAATTAGGTCATTTTCGTCCTCCCTAGGCTTATTCTTGTCCAATTAGGGTTTTTAACCAATCTTGTGCATCCAATAAGTTCATTTGTGTCATTGGATGATCAATTAGGTCATTTTCGTCCTTACTAGGCATATTCTTGTCCAACTAGGGTTTTAAACCAATCTTGTGCATCCAATAGGTGTGTTTGTGTCATTGGATGATCAATTAGGTCATTTTCGTACTCCATAAGCTTATTCTTGTCCAATTAGGGTTTTTAACCAATCTTGTGCATCCAATAGGTGTGTTTGTGTCATTGGATGATCAATTAGGTCATTTTCGTCCTCCCTAGGCTTATTCTTGTCCAATTAGGGTTTTTAACCAATCTTGTGCATCCAATAGGTGTGTTTGTGTCATTGGATGATCAATTAGGTCATTTTCGTCCTCCCTAGGCTTATTCTTGTCCAATTAGGGTTTTTAACCAATCTTTTGCATCCAATAGGTGTGTTTGTGTCATTGGATGACCAATTAGGTCATTTTCGTCCTCCCAAGGCATATTCTTGTCCAATTAGGGTTTTTAACCAATCTTGTGCATCCCATAGGTGTGTTTGTGGCAATGGATGATCAATTAGGTCATTTTCGTCCTCCCTAGGCTTATTCTTGTCCAATTAGGGTTTTTAACCAATCTTGTGCATCCAATAGGTGTGTTTGTGTCATTGGATGATCAATTAGGTCATTTTCGTCCTCCCTAGGCTTATTCTTGTCCAATTAGGGTTTTTAACCAATCTTGTGCATCCAATAGGTGTGTTTGTGTCATTGGATGATCAATTAGGTCATTTTCGTCCTCCCTAGGCTTATTCTTGTCCAATTAGGGTTTTTAACCAATCTTGTGCATCCAATAGGTGTGTTTGTGTCATTGGATGATCAATTAGGTCATTTTCATCATCCCAAGGCTTATTCTTGTCCAATTAGGGTTTTTAACCAATCTTGTGCATCCAATAACTTTGTTTGTGTCATTGAATTAATATTTAGGTCATTTTCGTCCTCCTTAGGCATATTCTTGTCGAATTAGGGTTTTTAACCAATCTTGTGAATCCAATCGGTGTGTTTCTGTCATTGGATGATCAATTAGGTCATTTTCGTCCTCCCTAGGCTTATTCTTGTCCAATTAGGGTTTTTAACCAATCTTGTGCATCCAATAGGTGTGTTTGTGTCATTGGATGATCAATTAGGTCATTTTCGTCCTCCCTAGGCTTATTCTTGTCCAATTAGGGTTTTTAACCAATCTTGTGCATCCAATAGGTGTGTTTGTGTCATTGGATGATCAATTAGGTCATTTTCGTCCTCCCTAGGCTTATTCTTGTCCAATTAGGGTTTTTAACCAATCTTGTGCATCCAATAGGTGTGTTTGTGTCATTGGATGATCAATTAGGTCATTTTCGTCCTTTCTATGCTTATTTTTGTCCAATTAGGGTTTTTAAGCAATCTTGTGCATCCAATAAGTTCATTTGTGTCATTGGATGATCAATTAGGTCATTTTCGTCCTCCCTAGGCATATTCTTGTCCAACTAGGGTTTCTAACCAATCTTGTGCTTCCAATAGATGTGTTTGTGTCATTGGATGATCAATTAGGTCATTTTCGTCCTCCCTAGGCTTATTCTTGTCCAATTAGGGTTTTTAACCAATCTTGTGCATCCAATAGGTGTGTTTGTGTCATTGGATGATCAATTAGGTCATTTTCGTCCTCCCTAGGCTTATTCTTGTCCAATTAGGGTTTTTAACCAATCTTGTGCATCCAATAGGTGTGTTTGTGTCATTGGATGATCAATTAGGTCATTTTCGTCCTCCCTAGGCTTATTCTTGTCCAATTAGGGTTTTTCACCAATCTTGTGTATCCAATAGGTGTGTTTGTGTCATTGGATGATCAATTAGGTCATTTTCGTCCTCCCTAGGCTTATTCTTGTCCAATTAGGGTTTTTAACTAATCTTGTACATCCAATAAGTTCATTTGTGTCATTGGATTAACATTTAGGTCATTTTCGTCCTCCCTAGGCATATTCTTGTCCAATTAGGGTTTTTAACCAATCTTGTGCATCCAATAGGTGTGTTTGTGTCATTGGATGATCAATTAGGTCATTTTCGTCCTCCCTAGGCTTATTCTTGTCCAATTAGGGTTTTTAACCAATCTTGGGCATCCGATAAGTTTGTTTGTGTCATTGAATTAATATTTAGGTCATTTTCGTCCTCCTTAGGCATTTTCTTGTCCAATTAGGGTTTTTAACCAATCTTGTGCATCCAATAGGTGTCTTTGTGTCATTGGATGATCAATTAGGTCATTTTCGTCCTCCCTAGGCATATTCTTGTCCAATTAGGGTTTTTAACTAATCTTGTGCATCCAATAAGTTCATTTGTGTCATTGGATGATCAATTAGGTCATTTTCGTCCTCCCTAGGCATATTCTGGTCCAATTAGGGTTTTTAACCAATCTTGTGCATCCAATAGGTGTGTTTGTGTCATTGGATGATCAATTAGGTCATTTTCGTCCTCCCTAGGCTTATTCTTGTCCAATTAGGGTTTTTAACCAATCTTGTGCATCCAATAGGTGTGTTTGTGTCATTGGATGATCAATTAGGTCATTTTCGTCCTCCCTAGGCATATTCTTGTCCAATTAGGGTTTTTAACCAATCTTGTGCATCCAATAAGTTGAGTTGTGTCATTGGATTAACATTTAGGTCATTTTCGTCCTCCCTAGGCTTATTCTTGTCCAATTAGGATTTTTAACCAATCTTTTGCATCCAATAGGTGTGTTTGTGTCATTGGATGATCAATTAGGTCATTTTCGTCCTCCCTAGGCTTATTCTTGTCCAATTAGGGTTTTTAACCAATCTTGTGCATCCGATAAGTTTGTTTGTGTCATTAAATTAATATTTAGGTCATTTTCTTCCTCCCTAGGCATATTCTTGTCCAATTAGGGTTTTTAACCAATCTTGTGCATCCAATAGGTGTGTTTGTGTCATTGGATGATCAATTAGGTCATTTTCGTCCTCCCTATGCATATTCTTATCCAATTAGGGTTTTTAACCAATCTTGTGCATCCAATAGGTGTGTTGTGTCATTGGATGATCAATTAGGTCATTTTCGTCCTCCCTAGGCATATTCTTGTCCAATTTGGGTTTTTAACCTATCTTATGCATCCAATAGGTGTGTTTGTGTCATTGGATGATCAATTAGGTCATTTTCGTCCTCCCTAGGCATATTCTTGTCCAATTAGGGTTTTTAACCAATCTTGTGCATCCAATTGGTGTGTTTGTGTCATTGGATGATCAATTAGGTCATTTTTGCCTCCCTAGGCATATTCTTGTCCAATTAGGGTTTTTAACCAATCTTGTGCATCCAATAAGTTGAGTTGTGTCATTGGATTAACATTTAGGTCCTTTTCGTCCTGCCTAGGCTTATTCTTGTCCAATTAGGGTTTTTAACCAATCTTGTGCATCCAATAGGTGTGTTTGTGTCATTGGATGATCAATTAGGTCATTTTCGTCCTCCCTAGGCTTATTCTTGTCCAATTAGGGTTTTTAACCAATCTTGTGCATCCAATAGGTGTGTTTGTGTCATTGGATGATCAATTAGGTCATTTTCGTCCTCCCTAGGCTTTTTCTTACCCAATTAGGGTTTTTAACCAATCTTGTGCATCCAATAAGTTGTGTTGTGTCATTGGATTAACATTTAGGTCATTTTCGTCCTCCCTAGGCTTATTCTTGTCCAATTAGGGTTTTTAACCAATCTTGTGCATCCAATAAGTTCATTTGTGTCATTGGGTTAACATTTAGGTCATTTTCGTCCTCCCTAAGCATATTCTTGTCCAATTAGAGTTTTAGACCAATCTTGTGCATCCAATAGGTGTGTTTGTGTCATTGGATGATCAATTAGGTTATTTTCGTCCTCCCTAGGCTTATTCTTGTCGAATTAGGGTTATTAAATCATCTTGTGCATCCAATAAGTTTATTTGTGTCATTGGATGATCAATTAGGTCATTTTCGTCCTCCCTAGGCTTATTCTTGTCCAATTAGGGTTTTTAACCAATCTTGTGCATCCAATAAGTTGAGTTGTGTCATTGGATTAACATTTAGGTCATTTTCGTCCTCCCTAGGCTTATTCTTGTCCAATTAGGGTTTTTAACCAATCTTGTGCATCCAATAGGTGTGTTTGTGTCATTGGATGATCAAATAGGTCATTTTCGTCCTCCCTAGGCTTATTCTTGTCCAATTAGGGTTTTTAACCAATCTTGTGCATCCAATAACTTTGTTTGTGTCATTGAATTAATATTTAGGTCATTTTCGTCCTCCCTAGGCATATTCTTGTCCAATTAGGCTTTTTAACCAATCTTGTGCATCCAACAGGTGTGTTTGTGTCATTGGATGATCAATTAGGTCATTTTCGTGCTCCCTAGGCTTATTCTTGTCCAATTAGGGTTTTTAACCAATCTTGTGCATCCAATAACTTTGTTTGTGTCATTGAATTAATATGTAGGTCATTTTCGTCCTCCCTATGCATATTCTTGTCCAATTAGGGTTTTTAAACAATCTTGTGCATCCAATAGGTGTGTTTGCGTCATTGGATGATCAATTAGGTCATTTTCGCCCTCCCTAGGCTTATTCTTGTCCAATTAGGGTTTTTAACCAATCTTGTGCATCCAATAAGTTCATTTGTGTCATTGGATTAACATTGAGGTCATTTTCGTCCTCCCTAGCAATATTCTTGTCCAATTAGGGATTTTAACCAATCTTGTGCTTCCAATAGGTGTGTTTGTGTCATTGGATGATCAATTAGGTCATTTTCGTCCTCCCTAGGCATATTCTTGTCCAATTAGGGTTTTTAACCAATCTTGTGCATCCAATAGGTGTGTTTGTGTCATTGGATGATCAATTAGGTCATTTTCGTCCTTCCTAGGTTTATTCTTGTCCAATTAGGGTTTTTAACCAATCTTGTGCATCCAATTAGTTCATTTGTGTCATTGGATTAACATTTAGGTCATTTTCGTCCTCCTTAGGCATATTCTTGTCCAATTAGGGTTTTTAACCAATCTTGTGCATACAATAGGTGTGTTTGTGTCATTGGATGATCAATTAGGTCATTTTCGTCCTTTCTATGCTTATTCTTGTCCAATTAGGGTTTTTAACCAATCTTGTGCATCCAATATAATCATTTGTGTCATTGGATGATCAATTAGGTCATTTTCGTCCTCCCTAGGCATATTCTTGTCCAACTAGGGTTTTTAACCAATCTTGTGCTTCCAATAGGTGTGTTTGTGTCATTGGATGATCAATTAGGTCATTTTCGTCCTCCCTAGGCATATTCTTGTCCAACTAGGGTTTTTAACCAATCTTGTGCATCCAATAAGTTCATTTGTGTCATTGGATGATCAATTAGGTCATTTTCGTCCTCCCTAGGCATATTCTAGTCCAACTAGGGTTTTTAACCAATCTTGTGCATCCAATAGGTGTGTTTGTGTCATTGGATGATCAATTAGGTCATTTTCGTCCTCCCTAGGCTTATTCTTGTCCAATTAGGGTTTTTAACCAATCTTGTGCATCCAATAGGTGTGTTTGTGTCATTGGATGATCAATTAGGTCATTTTCGTCCTCCCTAGGCTTATTCTTGTCCAATTAGGGTTTTTAACCAATCTTGTGCATCCAATAGGTGTGTTTGTGTCATTGGATGATCAATTAGGTCATTTTCATCCTCCCTAGGCTTATCCTTGTCCAATTAGGGTTTTTAACCAATGTTGTGCATCCAATAAGTTCGTTTGTGTCATTGAATTAACATTTAGGTCATTTTTGTCCTCCCTAGGTATATTCTTGTCCAATTAGGGTTTTTAACCAATCTTGTGCATCCAATAGGTGTGTTTGTGTCATTGGATGATCAATTAGGTCATTTTCGTCCTCCCTAGGCTTATTCTTGTCCAATTAGTGTTTTTAACCAATATTGTGCATCCAATAACTTTGTTTGTGTCATTGAATTAATATTTAGGTCATTTTCGTCCTCCCTAGGCATATTCTTGTCCAATTAGGGTTTTTAACCAATCTTGTGCATCCAATAGGTGTGTTTGTGTCATTGGATGATCAATTAGGTCATTTTCGTCCTCCCTAGGCTTATTCTTGTCCAATTAGGGTTTTTAACCAATCTTGTGCATCCAATAGGTGTGTTTGTGTCATTGGATGATCAATTAGGTCATTTTCGTCCTCCCTAGGCATATTCTTGTCCAATTAGGGTTTTTAACGAATCTTGTGCATCCAATAGGTGTGTTTTGTCATTGGATGATCAATTAGGTCATTTTCGTCCTCCCTAGGCATATTCTTGTCCAATTAGGGTTTTTAACGAATCTTGTGCATCCAATAGGTGTGTTTGTGTCATTGGATGATCAATTAATTCATTTTCGTCCTCCCTAGGCTTATTCTTGTCCAATTAGGGTTTTTAACCAATCTTGTGCATCCAATAAGTTGAGTTGTGTCATTGGATTAACATTTAGGTCATTTTCGTCCTCCCTAGGCTTATTCTTGTCCAATTATGGTTTTTAACCAATCTTGTGCATCCAATAGGTGTGCTTGTGTCATTGGATGATCAATTAGGTCATTTTCGTCCTCCCTAGGCTTATTGTTGTCCAATTAGGGTTTTCAACCAATCTTGTGCATCCAATAACTTTGTTTGTGTCATTGAATTAATATTTAGGTCATTTTCGTCCTCCCTAGGCATATTCTTGTCCAATTAGGGTTTTTAACCAATCTTGTGCATCCAATAGGTGTGTTTGTGTCATTGGATGATCAATTAGGTCATTTTCGTCCTCCCTAGGCTTATTCTTGTCCAATTAGGGTTTTTAACCAATCTTGTGCATCCAATAGGTGTGTTTGTGTCATTGGATGATCAATTAGGTCATTTTCGTCCTTCCTAGGCTTATTCTTGTCCCATTAGGGTTTTTAACCAATCTTGTGCATCCAATAAGTTCATTTGTGTCATTGGATTAACATTTAGGTCATTTTCGTCCTCCCTAGGCATATTCTTGTCCAACTAGGGTTTTTAACCAATCTTGTGCATCCAATAGGTGTGTTTGTGTCATTGGATGATCAATTAGGTCATTTTCGTCCTCCCTAGGCTTATTCTTGTCCAATTAGGGTTTTTAACCAATCTTGTGCATCCAATAAGATTGTTTGTGTCATTGAATTAATATTTAGGTCATTTTCGTCCTCCCAAGGTATATTCTTGTCCAATTAGGGTTTTTAACCTATCTTGTGCATCCAATAGGTGTGTTTGTGTCATTGGATGATCAATTAGGTCATTTTCGTCATGCCTAGGCTTATTCTTGTCCAATTAGGGTTTTTAACCAATCTTGTGCATCCAATAAGTTCATTTGTGTCATTGGATTAACATTTAGGTCATTTTCGTCCTCCCTAGGCATATTCTTGTCCAATTAGGGTTTTTAACCAATCTTGTGCATCCAATAGGTGTGTTTGTGTCATTGGATGATCAATTAGGTCATTTTCGTCCTCCCTAGGCGTATTGTTGTCCAATTAGGGTTTTTAACCAATCTTGTGCATCCAATAAAGTTCATTTGTGTCATTGGATTAACATTTAGGTCATTTTCGTCCTCCCTTGGCATATTCTTGTCCAATTAGGGTTTTTAACCAATCTTGTGCATCCAATAAGTTCATTTGTGTCATTGGATTAACATTTAGGTCATTTTCGTCCTCCCTAGGCATATTCTTGTCCAATTAGGGTTTTTAACCAATCTTGTGCATCCCATAGGTGTGTTTGTGTCATTGGATGATCAATTATGTCATTTTCGTCCTCCCTAGGCATATTCTTGTCCAATTAGGGTTTTTAACCAATCTTGTGCATCCAATAGGTGTGTTTGTGTCATTGGATGATCAATTAGGTCATTTTCGTCCTCCCTAGGCATATTCTTGTCTAATTAGGATTTTTAACCAATCTTGTGCATCCAATAGGTGTGTTTGTGTCATTGGATGATCAATTAGGTCATTTTCGTCCTCCCTAGGCTTATTCTTGTCCAATTAGGGTTTTTAACCAATCTTGTGCATCCAATAGGTGTGTTTGTGTCATTGGATGATCAATTAGGTCATTTTCGTCCTCCCTAGGCTTATTCTTGTCCAATTAGGGTTTTTAACCAATCTTGTACATCCAATAAATTCATTTATGTCATTGCATTAACATTTAGGTCATATCCGTCCTCCCTAGGCATATTCTTGTCCAATTAGGGTTTTTAACCAATCTTGTGCATCCAATAGGTGTGTTTGTGTCATTGGATGATCAATTAGGTCATTTTCGTCCTCCATAGGCTTATTCGTGTCCAATTAGGGTTTTTAACCAATCTTGTGCATCCAATAAGTTTGTTTGTGTCATTGAATTAATATTTAGGTCATTTTTGTCCTCCCTAGGCATATTCTTGTCCAATTAGGGTTTTTAACCAATCTTGTGCATTCAATAGGTGTGTTTGTGTCATTGGATGATCAATTAGGTCATTTGCGTCCTCCCTAGGCATATTCTTGTCCAATTAGGGTTTTTAACCAATCTTGTGCATCCAATAGGTGTGTTTGTGTCATTGGATGATCAATTAGGTCATTTTCGTCCTCCCTAGGCTTATTCTTGTCCAATTAGGGTTTTTAACCAATCTTGTGCATCCAATAAGTTGAGTTGTGTCATTGGATTAACATTTAGGTCATTTTCATTCTCCCTAGGCTTATTCTTGTCGAATTAGGTTTTTAACCAATCTTGTGCATCCAATAAGTTCATTTGTGTCATTGGATTCACATTTAGGTCATTTTCGTCCTCCCTAGGCATATTCTTATCCAATTAGGGTTTTTAACCAATCTTGTGCATCCAATAGGTGTGTTTGTGTCATTGGATGATCAATTAGGTCATTTTCGTCCTTTCTATGCTTATTCTTGTCCAATTAGGGTTTTTAACCAATCTTGTGCATCCAATAAGTTCATTTGTGTCATTGGATGATCAATTAGGTCATTTCCGTCCTCCCTAGGCATATTCTTGTCCAACTAGGGTTTTTAACCAATCTTGTGCTTCCAATAGGTGTGTTTGTGTCATTGGATAACCAATTAGGTCATTTTCGTCCTCACTAGGCTTATTCTTGTCCAATTAGGGTTTTTAACCAATCTTGTGCATCCAATAGGTGTGTTTGTGTCATTGGATGATCAATTAGGTCATTTTCGTCCTCCCTAGGCTTATTCTTGTCCAATTAGGGTTTTTAACCAATCTTGTGCATCCAATAAGTTCATTTGTGTCATTGGATGATCAATTAGGTCATTTTCGTCCTCCCTAGGCATATTCTTGTCCAACTAGGGTTTTAAACCAATCTTGTGCATCTAATAGGTGTGTTTGTGTCATTGGATGATAAATTAGGTCATTTTCGTCCTCCCTAGGCTTATTCTTGTCCTATTAGGGTTTTCAACAAATCTTGTGCATCCAATAAGTTCATTTGTGTCATTGGATGATCAATTAGGTCATTTTCGTCCTCCCTAGGCATATTCTTGTCCAACTAGGGTTTTTAACCAATCTTGTGCATCCAATAGGTGTGTTTGTGTCATTGGATGATCAATTAGGTCATTTTCGTCCTCCCTAGGCTTATTCTCTTCCAATTAGGGTTTTTAACCAATCTTGTGCATCCAATAACTTTGTTTGTGTCATTGAATTAATATTTAGGTCATTTTCGTCCTCCCTAGGCTTATTCTTGACCAACTAGGGTTTTTAACCAATCTTGTGCATCCAATAGGTGTGTTTGTGTCATTGGATGATCAATTAGGTCATTTTCGTCCTCCCTAGGCTTATTCTTGTCCAATTAGGGTTTTTAACCAATCTTGTGCATCCAATAGGTGTGTTTGTGTCATTGGATGATCAATTAGGTCATTTTCGTCCTCCCTAGGCATATTCTTGTCCAACTAGGGTTTTTAACTAATCTTGTGCATCCAATAGGTGTGTTTGTGTAATTGGATGATAAATTAAGTCATTTTCGTCCTCCCTAGGCTTATTCTTGTCCAATTAGGGTTTTAAACCAATCTTGTGCATCCAATTGGTGTGTTTGTGTCGTTGGATGATCAATTAGGTCATTTTCTTCCTCCCTAGGCTTATTCTTGTCCAATTAGGGTTTTTAACCAATCTTGTGCATCCAATAGGTGTGTTTGTGTCATTGGATGATCAATTAGGTCATTTTCGTCCTCCCTAGGCTTATTCTTGTCCAAATAGGGTTTTTAACCTATCTTGTGCATCCAATAGGTGTGTTTGTGTCATTGGATGATCAATTAGGTCATTTTCGTCCTCCCTAGGCTTATTCTTGTCCAATTAGGGGTTTTGACCAATCTTGTGCATCCAATAGGTGTGTTTGTGTCATTGGATGATCAATTAGGTCATTTTCGTCCTCCCTAGGCTTATTCTTGTCCAATTAGGGTTTTTAACCTATCTTGTGCATCCAATAGGTGTGTTTGTGTCATTGGATGATCAATTAGGTCATTTTCGTCCTCCCTAGGCTTATTCTTGTCCAATTAGGGTTTTTAACCAATCTTGTGCATCCAATAGGTGTGTTTGTGTCATTGGATGATCAATTAGGTCATTTTCGTCCTTTCTAGGCTTATTCTTGTCCAATTAGGATTTTTAACCCATCTTGTGCATCCAATAAGTTCATTTGTGTCATTGGATTAACATTTAGGTCATTTTCGTCCTCCCTAGGCATATTCTTGTCCAATTAGGGTTTTTAACCAATCTTTTGCATCCAATAGGTGTGTTTGTGTCATTGGATGATCAATTAGGTCATTTTCGTCCTTTCTATGCTTATTCATGTCCAATTAGGGTTTTTAACCAATCTTGTGCATCCAATAAGTTCATTTGTGTCATTGGAAGATCAATTAGGTCATTTTCGTCCTCCCTAGGCATATTCTTGTCCAATTAGGGTTTTTAACCAATGTTGTGCATCCAGTAGGTGTGTTTGTGTCATTGGATGATCAATTAGGTCATTTTTGTCCTCCCTAGGCTTATTCTTGTCCAATTAGGGTTTTTAACCAATCTTGTGCATCCAATAAGTTGAGTTGTGTCATTGGATTAACATTTAGGTCATTTTCATTCTCCCTAGGCTTAATCTTGTCGAATTAGGTTTTTAACCAATCTTGTGCATCCAATAAGTTCATTTGTGTCATTGGATTCACATTTAGGTCATTTTCGTCCTCCCTAGGCATATTTTTGTCCAATTAGGATTTTTAACCAATCTTGTGCATCCAATAGGTGTGTTTATCTCATTAGATGATCAATTAGGTCACTTTGATCCTCCCTAGGCTTATTCTTTTCCAATTAGGGTTTTTAACCAATCTTGTGCATCCAATAAGTTCATTTGTGTCATTGGATTAACATTTAGGTCATTTTCGTCCTCCCTAGGCATAATTTTGTCCAATTAGGGTTTTTAACCAATGTTGTGCATCCAATAGGTGTGTTTGTGTCATGGGATGATCAATTAGGTCATTTTCGTCCTTTCTATGCTTATTCTTGTCCAATTAGGGTTTTTAACCAATCTTGTGCATCCAATAAGTTCATTTGTGTTATTGGATGATCAATTAGGTCATTTTCGTCCTCCCTAGGCATATTCTTGTCCAACTAGGGTTTTTAACCAATCTTGTGCTTCCAATAGGTGTGTTTGTGTCATTGGATGATCAATTAGGTCATTTTCGTCCTCACTAGGCTTATTCTTGTCCAATTAGGGTTTTTAACCAATCTTGTGCATCTAATAGGTGTGTTTGTGTCATTGGATGATCAATTAGGTCATTTTCGTCATCCCTAGCCTTATTCTTGTCCAATTAGGGTTTTTAACCAATCTTGTGCATCCAATAAGTTCATTTGTGTCATTGGATGATTAATTAGGTCATTTTCGTCCTCCCTAGGCATATTCCTGTCCAATTAGGGTTTTAAACCAATCTTGTGCATCCAATAGGTGTGTTTGTGTCATTGGATGATTAATTGGGTCATTTTTGTCCTCCCTAGGCATATTCTTGTCCAATTAGGGTTTTTAACCAATCTTGTGCATCCAATAGGTGTGTTTGTGTCATTCGATGATCAATTAGGTCATTTTTGTCGTCCCTAGGCTTATTCTTGTCCAATTAGGGTTTTTAACAAATCTTGTGCATCCAATAAGTTCATTTGTGTCATTGGATGATCTATTAGGTCATTTTCGTCCTTCCTAGGCATATTCTTGTCCAACTGGGGTTTTAAACCAATCTTGTGCATCCAATAGGTGTGTTTGTGTCATTGGATGATCAATTAGGTCATTTTCGTCCTCCCTAGGCTTATTCTTGTCCAATTAGGGTTTTTAACCAATCTTGTGCATCCAATAGGTGTGTTTGTGTCATTGGATGATCAATTAGGTCATTTTCGTCCTCCCTAGGCTTATTCTTGTCCAATTAGGGTTTTTAACCAATCTTGTGCATCCAATAGGTGTGTTTGTGGCAGTGGATGATCAATTAGGTCATTTTCGTCCTCCCTAGGCTTATTCTTGTCCAATTAGGGTTTTTAACCAATCTTGTGCATCCAATAGGTGTGTTTGTGTCATTGGATGATCAATTAGGTTATTTTCGTCCTCCCTAGGCTTATTCTTGTCCAATTAGGGTTTTTAACCAATCTAGTGCATCCAATAGGTGTGTTTGTGTCATTGGATGATCAATTAGGTCATTTTTGTCCTCCCTAGGCTTATTCTTGTCCAATTACGGTTTTTAACCAATCTTCTGCATCCAATAGGTGTGTTTGTGTCATTGGATGATCAATTAGGTCATTTTCGTCCTCCCTAGGCTTATTCTTGTCCAATTAGGGTTTTTAACCAATCTTGTGCATCCAATAGGTGTGTTTGTGTCATTGGATGATCAATTAGGTCATTTTCGTCCTCCCTAGGCTTATTCTTGTCCAATTAGGGTTTTTAACCAATCTTGTGCATCCAATAGGTGTGTTTGTGTCATTGGATGATCAATTAGGTCATTTTCGTCCTCCCTAGGCTTATTCTTGTCCAATTAGGGTTTTTAACCAATCTTGTGCATCCAATAGGTGTGTTTGTGTCATTGGATGATCAATTAGGTCATTTTCATCATCCCAAGGCTTATTCTTGTCCAATTAGGGTTTTTAACCAATCTTGTGCATCCAATAACTTTGTTTGTGTCATTGAATTAATATTTAGGTCATTTTCGTCCTCCTTAGGCATATTCTTGTCGAATTAGGGTTTTTAACCAATCTTGTGAATCCAATCGGTGTGTTTCTGTCATTGGATGATCAATTAGGTCATTTTCGTCCTCCCTAGGCTTATTCTTGTCCAATTAGGGTTTTTAACCAATCTTGTGCATCCAATAGGTGTGTTTGTGTCATTGGATGATCAATTAGGTCATTTTCGTCCTCCCTAGGCTTATTCTTGTCCAATTAGGGTTTTTAACCAATCTTGTGCATCCAATAGGTGTGTTTGTGTCATTGGATGATCAATTAGGTCATTTTCGTCCTCCCTAGGCTTATTCTTGGCCAATTAGGGTTTTTAACCAATCTTGTGCCTCAAATAAGTTTGTTTGTGTCATTGAATTAATATTTAGGTCATTTTCGTCCTCCCTAGGCATATTCTTGTCCAATTAGGGTTTTTAACCAATCTTGTGCATCCAATAGGTGTGTTTGTGTCATTGGATGATCAATTAGGTCATTTTCGTCCTCCCTAGGCTTATTCTTGTCCAATTAGGGTTTTTAACCAATCTTGTGAATCCAATAGGTTTGTTTGTGTCATTGGATGATCAATTAGGTCATTTTCGTCCTTCCTAGGCATATTCTTGTCCAACAAGGGTTTTAAACCAATCTTGTGCATCCAATAGGTGTGTTTGTGTCATTGGATGATCAATTAGGTCATTTTCGTCCTCCCTAGGCTTATTCTTGTCCAATTAGGGTTTTTAACCAATCTTGTGCATCCAATAGGTGTGTTTGAGTCATTGGATGATCAATTAGGTCATTTTCGTCCTCCCTAGGCATATTCTTGTTCAATTAGGGTTTTTAACGAATCTTGTGCATCCAATTGGTGTGTTTGTGTCATTGGATGATCAATTAGGTCATTTTCGTCCTCCCTAGGCTTATTCTTGTCCAATTAGGGTTTTTAACCAATCTTGTGCATCCAATAGGTGTGTTTGTGTCATTGGATGATCAATTAGGTCATTTTCGTCCTCCCTAGGCTTATTCTTGTCCAATTAGGGTTTTTAACCAATCTTGTGCATCTAATAGGTGTGTTTGTGTCATTGGATGATCAATTCGGTCATTTTCGTCGTCCCTAGGCTTAATCTTGTCCAATTAAGGTTTTTAACCAATCTTGTGCATCTGATAAGTTTGTTTGTGTCATTGAATTAATATTTAGGTCATTTTCGTCCTCACTAGGCATATTCTTGTCCAATTAGGATTTTTAACAAATCTTGTGCATCCAATAGGTGTGTTTGTGTCGTTGGATGATGAATTAGGTCATTTTCGTCCTCCCTAGGCTTATTCTTCTCCAATTAGGGTTTTTAACCAATCTTGTGCATCTAATAGGTGTGTTTGTGTCATTGGATGATCAATTAGGTCATTTTCATCCTCCCTAGGCTTATTCTTGTCCAATTAGGGTTTTTAACCAATCTTGTGCATCCAATAAGTTCATTTGTGTCATTGGATGATCAATTAGGTCATTTTCGTCCTCCCTAGGTATATTCTTGTCCAACTAGGGTTTTTAACCAATCTTGTGCATCCAATAGATGTGTTTGTGTCTTCGGATTATCAATTAGGTCATTTTCGTCCTCCCTAGGCTTATTCTTGTCCAATTAGGGTTTTTAACCAATCTTGTGCATCCAATAGGTGTGTTTGTGTCATTGGATGATCAATTAGGTCATTTTCGTCCTCCCTAGGCTTATTCTTGTCCAATTAGGGTTTTTAACCAATCTTGTGCATCCAATAGGTGTGTTTGTGTCATTGGATAATCAATTAGGTCATTTTCGTCCTATTTAGGCTTATTCTTTTCCAATTAGGGTTTTTAACCAATCTTGTGCACCAATAAGTTTGTTTATGTCATTGAATTAATATTTAGGTCATTTTCGTCCTCCCTAGGCATATTCTGGTCCAATTAGGGTTTTTAACCAATCTTGTGCATCCAATAGGTGAGTTTGTGTCATTGGATGTTCAATTAGGTCATTTTCGTCCTCCCTAGGCTTATTCTTGTCCAATTAGGGTTTTTAACCAATCTTGTGCATCCAATAGGTGTGTTTGTGTCAATTGATGATCAGTTAGGTCATTTTCGTCCTCCCTAGGCATATTCTTGTCCAATTAGGGTTTTTAACCAATCTTGTGCATCCAATAGGTGTGTTTGTGTCATTGGATGATCAATTAGGTCATTTTCGTCCTCCCTAGGCTTATTCTTGTCCAATTAGGGTTTCTAGCCAATCTTGTGCATCCAATAAGTTCATTTGTGTTATTGGATGATCAATTAGGTCATTTTCGTCCTCCCTATGCATATTCTTGTCCAACTAGGGTTTTTAACCAATCTTGTGCATCCAATAGGTGTGTTTGTGTCATTGGATGATCAATTAGGTCATTTTCGTCCTCCCTAGGCTAATTCTTGTCCAATTAGGGTTTTTAACCAATCTTGTGCATCCAATAACTTTGTTTGTGTCATTGAATTAATATTTAGGTCATTTTCCTCCTCCCTAGGCATATTCTTGTCCAATTAGGGTTTTTAACCAATCTTGTGCATCCAATAAGTTCATTTATGTCATTGGATTAACATTTAGGTCATTTTCGTCCTTCCTAGGAATATTCTTGTCCAATTAGGGTTTTTAACCAATCTTGTGCATCCAATAGGTGTGTTTGTGTCATTGGATGATCAATTAGGTCATTTTCGTCCTCCCTAGGCTTATTCTTGTCCAATTATGGTTTTTAACCAATCTTGTGCATCCAATAGGTGTGTTTGTGTCATTGGATTAACATTTAGGTCATTTTCGTCCTCCCTAGGCTTTTTCTTGTCCAATTAGGGTTTTTAACCAATCTTGTGCATCCAATAGGTGTGTTTGTGTCATTGGATGATCAATTAGGTCATTTTCGTCCTCCCTAGGCTTATTCTTGTCCAATTAGGGTTTTTAACCAATCTTGTGCATCCAATAGGTGTGTTTGTGTCATTGGATTAACATTTAGGTCATTTTCGTCCTCCCTAGGCATATTCTTGTCCAATTAGAGTTTTAGACCAATCTTGTGCATCCAATGGGTTTTTAACCAATCTTGTGCATCCAATAGGTGTGTTTGTGTCATTGGATGATCAATTAGGTCATTTTCGTCCTCCCTAGGCTTATTCTTGTCCAATTAGGGTTTTTAACCAATCTTGTGCATCCAATAGGTGTGTTTGTTTTTGTCATTGGATGATCAATTAGGTCATTTTCGTCCTCCCTAGGCATATTCTTGTCCAACTAGGGTTTTTAACCAATCTTGTGCATCCAATGGGTGTGTTTGTGTCATTGGATGATCAATTAGGTCATTTTCGTCCTCCCTAGGCTTATTCTTGTCCAATTAGGGTTTTTAACCAATCTTGTGCATCCAATAAGTTGAGTTGTGTCATTGGATTAACATTTAAGTCATTTTCGTCCTCCCTAGGCTTATTCTTGTCCAATTAGGGTTTTTAACCAATCTTGTGCATCCAATAAGTTCATTTGTGTCATTGGATTAACATTTAGGTCATTTTCGTCCTCCCTAGGCATATTCTTGTCCAATTAGGGTTTTTAACAAATCTTGCGCATCCAATAGGTGTGTTTATGTCATTGGATGATCAATTAGGTCATTTTCGTCCTCCCTAGGCATATTCTTGTCCAATTAGGGTTTTTAACCAATCTTGTGCATCCAATAGGTGTGTTTGTGTCATTGGATGATCAATTAGGTCATTTACGTCCTCCCTATGCTTATTCTAGTCCAATTAGGGTTTTTAACCAATCTTGTGCATCCAATAACTTTGTTTGTGTCATTGAATTAATATTTACGTCATTTACGTCCTCCCTAGGCATATTCTTGTCCAATTAGGGTTTTTAACCAATCTTGTGCATCCAATAGGTGTGTTTGTGTCATTGGATGATCAATTAGGTCATTTTCGTCCTCCCTAGGCTTATTCTTGTCCAATTAGGGTTTTTAACCAATCTTGTGCATCCAATAAGTTGAGTTGTGTCATTGGATTAACATTTAGGTCTATTTCGTCCTCCCTAGGCTTATTCTTGTCCAATTAGGGTTTTTAACTAATCTTGTGCATCCAATAGGTGTGTTTGTGTCATTGGATGATCAATTAGGTCATTATCATCCTCCCTAGGCTTATTCTTGTCCAATTAGGGTTTTTAACCAATCTTGTGCATCCAATAGGTATGTTTGTGTGATTGGATGATCAATTAGGTTATTTTCGTCCTCCCTAGGCTTATTCTTGTCCAATTAGGGTTTTTAACCAATCTTGTGCATCCAATAAGTTGAGTTGTGTCATTGGATGATCAATTAGGTCATTTTCGTCCTCCCTAGGCATATTCTTGTCCAATTAGGGTTTTTAACCAATCTTGTGCATCCAATAGGTGTGTTTGTGTCATTGGATGATCAATTAGGTCATTTTCGTCCTCCCTAGGCTTATTCTTGTCCAATTAGGGTTTTTAACCAATCTTGTGCATCCAATAGGTGTGTTTGTGTCATTGGATGATCAATTAGGTCATTTTCGTCCTCCCTAGGCCTATTCTTGCCCAATTAGGGTTTTTAACCAATCTTGTGAATCCAATAAGTTTGTTTGTGTCATTGAATTAATATTTAGGTCATTTTCGTCCTCCCTACGCATATTATTGTCCAATTAGGGTTTTTAACCAATCTTCTGCATCCAATAGGTGTGTTTGTGTCATTGGATGATCAATTAGGTCATTTTCGTCCTCCCTAGGCAT
The DNA here is from genome assembly GCA_037974775.1 of Cicer pinnatifidum. Classification (NCBI taxonomy): domain Eukaryota; kingdom Viridiplantae; phylum Streptophyta; class Magnoliopsida; order Fabales; family Fabaceae; genus Cicer; species Cicer pinnatifidum. Next base: position 47,015 of record JBBPBR010000971.1, read on the forward strand.
ATTCTTGTCCAATTAGGGTTTTTAACCAATCTTGTGCATCCAATAGGTGTGTTTGTGTCATTGGATGATCAATTAGGTCATTTTCGTCCTCCCTAGGCTTATTCTTGTCCAATTAGGGTTTTTAACCAATGTTGTGCATCCAATAGGTGTGTTTGTGTCATTGGATGATCAATTAGGTCATTTTCGTCCTCCCTAAACTTATTCTTGTCCAATTATGGTTTTTAACCAATCTTGTGCAACCAATAAGTTCATTTGTGTCATTGGATTAACATTTAGGTAATTTTCGTCCTCCTTAGGTATATTCTTGTCCAATTAGGGTTTTTAACCAATCTTGTGCATCCAATAGGTGTGTTTGTGTCATTGGATAATCAATTTAGGTCATTTTCGTCCTCCCTAGGCATATTCTTGTCAAATTAGGGTTTTTAACCAATCTTGTGCATCCAATAGTTGTGTTTGTGGCAATTGATGATCAATTAGGTCATTTTCGTCCTCCCTAGGCTTATTCTTGTCCAATTAGGGTTTTTAACCAATCTTGTGCATCCAATAGGTGTGTTTGTGTCATTGGATGATCAATTAGGTCATTTTCGTCCTCCCTAGGCTTATTCTTGCCCAATTAGGGTTTTTAACCAATCTTGTGCATCCAATAAGTTGAGTTATGTCATTGGATTAGCATTTAGGTCATTTTCGTCCTCCCTAGTCTTATTCTTGTCCAATTAGGGTTTTTAACCAATCTTGTGCATCCAATAAGTTCATTTGTGTCATTGGATTAACATTTAGGTCATTTTCGTCCTCCCTAGGCTTATTCTTGTCCAATTAGGGTTTTTAACCAACCTTGTGCATCCAATAAGTGTGTTTGTGTCATTGAATTAATATTTAGGTCATTTTCGTCCTCCCTAGGCATATTCTTGTCCAATTAGGGTTTTTAACCAATCTTGTGCATCCAATAGGTGTGTTTGTGTCATTGGATGATCAATTAGGTCATTTTCGTCCTCCCTAGGCTTATTCTTGTCCAATTATGGTTTTTAACCAATCTTGTGCATCCAATAGGTGTGTTTGTGTCATTGGATGATCAATTAGATTATTTTCGTCCTCCCTAGGCATATTCTTGTCCAATTACGGTTTTTAACCAATCTTGTGCATCCAATAGGTGTGTTTGTGTCATTGGATGATGAATTAGGTCATTTTCGTCCTCCATAGGCTTATTCTTGTCCAATTAGGGTTTTTAACCAATCTTGTGCATCCAATAGCTGTGTTTGTGTCGTTGGATGATCAATTAGGTCATTTTCGTCCTTCCTAGGCTTATTCTTGTCCAATTAGGGTTTTTAAGCAATCTTGTACATCCAATAAGTTCATTTGTGTCATTGGATTAACATTTAGGTCATTTTCGTCCTCCCTAGGCATATTCTTGTCCAATTAGGGTTTTTAACCAATCTTGTGCATCCAATAGGTGTGTTTGTGTCATTGGATGATCAATTAGGTCATTTTCGTCCTCCCTAGGCTTATTCTTGTCCAATTAGGGTTTTTAACCAATCTTGTGCATCCAATAAGTTCATTTGTGTCATTGGATGATCAATTAGGTCATTTTCATCCCCCCTAGGCTTATTCTTGTCCAACTAGGGTTTTTAACCAAAGATGTGCATCCAATAGGTGTGTTTGTGTCATTGGATGATCAATTAGGTCATTTTCGTCCTCCCTAGGCTTATTCTTGTCCAATTAAGGTTTTTAACCAATCTTGTGCATCTAATAAGTTGAGTTGTGTCATTGGATTAACATTTAGGTCATTTTCGTTCTCCCTAGGCTTATTCTTGTCCAATTAGGGTTTTTAATCAATCTTGTGCATCCAATAAGTTCATTTGTGTCATTGGATTAACATTTAGGTCATATTCGTCCTCCCTAGGCGTATTCTTGTCCAATTAGGGTTTTTAACCAATCTTGTGCATCCAATAGGTGTGTTTGTGTCATTGGATGATCAATTAGGTCATTTTCATCCTCCCTAGGCATATTCTTGTCCAGTTAGGGTTTTTAACCAATCTTGTGCATCCAATAGGTGTGTTTGTGTCATTGGATGATCAATTAGGTCATTTTCGTCCTCCCTAGGCATATTCTTGTCCAATTATGGTTTTTAACCAATCTTGTGCATCCAATAACTTTGTTTGTGTCATTGAATTAATATTTAGGTCATTTTCGTCCTCCCTAGGCATATTCTTGTCCAATTAGGGTTTTTAACCCATCTTGTGCATCCAATAGGTGTGTTTGTGTCATTGGATGATCAATTTAGGTCATTTTCGTCCTCCCTAGGCATATTCTTGTCCAATTAGGGTTTTTAACCAATCTTGTGCATCCAATAGGTGTGTTTGTGTCATTGGATGATCAATTAGGTCATTTTCGCCCTCCCTAGGCTTATTCTTGTCCAATTAGGGTTTTTAACAAATCTTGTGCATCCAATTTAATTTCATTTGTGTCATTGGATGATCAATTAGATCATTTTCGTCCTCCCTAGGCATATTCTTGTCCAACTAGGGTTTTAAACCAATCTTGTGCATCCAATAAATAGGTCATTTTCGTCCTCCCTAGGCTTATTCTTGTCCAATTAGGGTTTTTTTACCAATCTTGTGCATCCAATAGGTGTGTTTGAGTCATTGGATGATCAATTAGGTCATTTTCGTCCTCCCTATGCTTATTCTTGTCCAATTAGGGTTTTTAACCAATCTTGTGCATCCAATAGGTGTGTTTGTGTCATTGGATGATCAATTAGGTCCTTTTCGTCCTCCCTAGGCTTATTCTTGTCCAATTAGGGTTTTTAACCAATCTTGTGCATCCAATAACTTTTTTTGTGTCATTGAATTAATATTTAGGTCATTTTCGTCCTCCCTAGGCATATTCTTGTCCAATTAGGTTTTTTAACCAATCTTGTGCATCCAATAGGTGTGTTTGTGTCATTGGATGATCAATTAGGTCATTTTCGTGCTCCCTAGGCTTATTCTTGTCCAATTAGGGTTTTTAACCAATCTTGTGCATCCAATAACTTTGTTTCTGTCATTGAATTAATATTTAGGTCATTTTCGTCCTCCCTAGGCATATTCTTGTCCAATTAGGGTTTTTAACCAATCTTGTGCATCCAATAGGTGTGTTTGTGTCATTGGATGATCAATTAGGTCATTTTCGCCCTCCCTAGGCTTATTCTTGTCCAATTAGGGTTTTTAACCAATCTTGTGCATCCAATA
>JBBPBR010000972.1:0-18571 GCA_037974775.1 Cicer pinnatifidum
ATCTTGTGCATCCAATAGGTGTGTTTGTGTCATTGGATGATCAATTAGGTCATTTTCGTCCTCCCTAGGCTTATTCTTGTCCAATTAGGGTTTTTAACAAATCTTGTGCATCCAATAAGTTCATTTGTGTCATTGGATGATCAATTAGGTCATTTTCGTCCTACCTAGGCATATTCTTGTCCAACTAGGGTTTTTAACCAATCTTGTGCATCCAATAAGTTCATTTGTGTCATTGGATGATCAATTAGGTCATTTTCGTCCTCCCTAGGCATATTCTTGTCCAACTAGGGTATTTAACCAATCTTGTGCATCCAATAGGTGTGTTTGTGTCATTGGATGATCAATTAGGTCATTTTCGTCCTCCCTAGGCCTATTCTTGTCCAATTAGGGTTTTTAACCTATCTTGTGCATCCAATAGGTGTGTTTGTGTCATTGGATGATCAATTAGGTCATTTTCGTCCTCCCTAGGCATATTGTTGTCCAATTAGGGTTTTTAACCAATCTTTTGCATCCAATAGGTGTGTTTGTGTCATTGGATGATCAATTAGGTCATTTTCGTCCTTCCTAGGCTTATTCTTGTCCAATTAGGGTTTTTAACCAATCTTGTGCATCCAATAAGTTTGTTTGTGTCATTGAATTAATATTTAGGTCATTTTCGTCCTCCCTAGGCATATTCTTGTTCAATTAGGGTTTTTAACCAATCTTGTGCATCCAATAGGTGTGTTTGTGTCATTGGATGATCAATTAGGTCATTTTTGTCCTCCCTAAGCTTATTCTTGTCCAATTAGGGTTTTTAACAAATCTTGTGCATCCAATAAGTTCATTTGTGTCATTGGATGATCAATTAGGTCATTTTCGTCCTCCCTAGGCTTATTCTTGTCCAATTAGGGTTTTTAACCAATCTTGTGCATCCAATAGGTGTGTTTGTGTCATTGGATGATCAATTAGGTCATTTTCGTCCTCCCTAGGCTTATTCTTGTCCAATTAGGGTTTTTAACCAATCTTGTGCATCCAATAGGTGTGTTTGTGTCATTGGATGATCAATTAGGTCATTTTCGTCCTCCCTAGACTTATTCTTGTAAAATTAGGGTTTTTAACCAATCTTGTGCATCCAATAACTTTGTTTGTGTCATTGAATTAATATTTAGGTCATTTTCGTCCTCCCTAGGCATATTCTTGTCCAATTAGGGTTTTTAACCAATCTTGTGCATCCAATAAGTTCATTTGTGTCATTGGATGATCAATTAGGTCATTTTCGTCCTCCCTAGGCTTATTCTTGTCCAATTAGGGATTTTTACCAATCTTGTGCAGCCAATAGATGTGTTTGTGTCATTGGATGATCAATTAGGTCATTTTCGTCCTCCCTAGGCTTATTCTTGTCCAATTAGGGTTTTTAACCAATCTTGTGCATCCAATAGGTGTGTTTGTGTCATTGGATGATCAATTAGGTCATTTTCGTCCTCCCTAGACTTTTTCTTGTCCAATTAGGGTTTTTAACCAATCTTGTGCATCCAATAACTTTGTTTGTGTCATTGAATTAATATTTAGGTCATTTTCGTCCTCCCTAGGCATATTCTTTTCCAATTAGGGTTTTTAACCAATCTTGTGCATCCAATAGGTGTGTTTGTGTCATTGGATGATCAATTAGGTCATTTTCGTCCTTTCTATGCTTATTCTTGTCCAATTAGGGTTTTTAACCAATCTTGTGCATCCAATAAGTTCATTTGTGTCATTGGATGATCAATTAGGTCATTTTCGTCCTCCCTAGGCATATTCTTGACCAATTAGGGTTTTTAACCAATCTTGTGCATCCAATAGGTGTGTTTGTGTCATTGGATGATCAATTAGGTCATTTTCGTCCTCCCTAGGCTTATTCTTGTCCAATTAGGGTTTTTAACCAATCTTGTGCATCCAATAGGTGTGTTTGTGTCATTGGATGATCAATTAGGTCATTTTCGTCCTCCCTTGACTTATTCTTGTCAAATTAGGGTTTTTAACCAATCTTGTGCATCCAATAACTTTGTCAAATTAGGGTTTTTAACAAATCTTGTGCATCCAATAAGTTCATTTGTGTCATTGGATGATCAATTAGGTCATTTTCGTCCTCCCTAGGCATATTCTTGTCCAACAAGGGTTTTTAACAAATCTTGTGCATCCAATAAGTTCATTTGTGTCATTTGATGATCAATTAGGTCATTTTCGTCTTCTCTAGGCTTATTCTTGACCAATTAGGGTTTTTAACCAATCTTGTGCATCCAATAGGTGTGTTTGTGTCATTGGATGATCAATTAGGTCATTTTCGTCCTCCCTAGGCTTATTCTTGTCCAATTAGGGTTTTTAACCAATCTTGTGCATCCAATAGGTGTGTTTGTGTCATTGGATGATCAATTAGGTCATTTTCGTCCTCCCTTGACTTATTCTTGTCAAATTAGGGTTTTTAACCAATCTTGTGCATCCAATAACTTTGTCAAATTAGGGTTTTTAAAAAATCTTGTGCATCCAATAAGTTCATTTGTGTCATTGGATGATCAATTAGGTCATTTTCGTCCTCCCTAGGCTTATTCTTGTCCAATTAGGGTTTTTAACCAATCTTGTGCATCCAATAGGTGTGTTTGTGTCATTGGATGATCAATTAGGTCATTTTCGTCCTCCCTAGGCTTATTCTGGCCCAATTAGGGTTTTTAACCAATCTTGTGCATCCAATAAGTTGAGTTGTGTCATTGGATTAGCATTTAGGTCATTTTCGTCCTCCCTAGGCTTATTCTTGTCCAATTAGGGTTTTTAACCAATCTTGTGCATCCAATAAGTTGAGTTGTGTCATTGGATTAACATTTAGGTCATTTTCGTCCTCCCTAGGCTTATTCTTGTCCAATTAGGGTTTTTAACCAATCTTGTGCATCCAATAAGTTGAGTTGTGTCATTGGATTAACATTTAGGTCATTTTCGTCCTCCCTAGGCTTAGTCTTGTCCAATAAGGGTTTTTAACCAATCTTGTGCATCCAATAGGTGTGTTTGTGTCATCGGATGATCAATTAGGTCATTTTCGTCCTCCCTAGGCTTATTCTTGTCCAATTAGGATTTTTAACCAATCTTGAGCATCCAATAAGTTTGTTTGTTTCATTGAATTAATATTTAGGTCATTTTCGTCCTCCCTAGGCATATTCTTGTCCAATTAGGGTTTTTAACCAATGTTGTGCATCCAATAGGTGTGTTTGTGTCATTGGATGATCAATTAGGTCATTTTCGTCCTCCCTAGGCTTATTCTTGTCCAATTAGGGTTTTTAACCAATCTTGTGCATCCAATAAGTTGAGTTGTGTCATTGGATTAACATTTAGGTCATTTTCGTCCTCCCTAGGCATATGCTTGTCCAATTAGGGTTTTTAACCAATCTTGTGCATCCAATAGGTGTGTTTGTGTCATTGGATGATCAATTAGGTCATTTTCCTCCTCCCTAGGCTTATTCTTGTCCAATAAGGGTTTTTAACCAATCTTGTGCATCCAAAAAGTTCATTTTTGTCATTTGATTAACATTTAAGTCATTTTCGTCCTCCCTAGGCATATTCTTGTCCAATTATGGTTTTTAACCAATCTTGTGCATCCAATAGGTGTGTTTGTGTGATTGGATGATCAATTAGGTAATTTTCGTCCTCCCTAGGCTTATTCTTGTCCAATTAGGGTTTTTAACCAATCTTGTGCATCCAATAGGTGTGTTTGTGTCATTGGATGATCAATTAGGTCATTTTCGTCCTCCGTAGGCATATTCTTGTCCAATTAGGGTTTTTAACGAATCTTGTGCATCCAATAGGTGTGTTTGTGTCATTGGATGATCAATTAGGTCATTTTCGTCCTCCCTAGGCTTATTCTTGTCCAATTAGGGTTTTTAACCAATCTTGTGCATCCAATAAGTTGAGTTGTGTCATTGGATTAACATTTAGGTCATTTTCATCCTCCCTATGCATATTTTTGTCCAATTAGGGTTTTTAACCAATCTTGTGCATCCAATAGGTGTGTTTGTGTCATTGGATGATCAATTAGGTCATTTTCGTCCTCCCTAGGCTTATTCTTGTCCAATTAGGGTTTTTAACCAATCTTGTGCATCCAATAAGTTGAGTTGTGTCATTGGATTAACATTTAGGTCATTTTCGTCCTCCCTAGGCATATTCTTGTCCAATTAGGGTTTTTAACCAATCTTGTGCATGCAATAAGTTTGTTTGTTTCATTGAATTAATATTTAGGTCATTTTCGTCCTCCCTAGGCATATTCTTGTCCAATTAGGGTTTTTAACCAATCTTGTGCATCCAATAGGTGTGTTTGTGTCATTGGATGATCAATTAGATCATTTTCCTCCGCCCTAGGCTTATTCTTGTCCAATTAGGGTTTTTAACCAATCTTTTGCATCCAATAGGTGTGTTTGTGTCATTGGATGATCAATTAGGTCATTTTCGTCCTCCCTAGGCTTATTCTTGTCCAATTAGGGTTTTTAACCAATCTTGTGCATCCAATAAGTTGAGTTGTTTCATTGGATTAACATTTAGGTCATTTTTGTCCCCCCTAGGCTTATTCTTGTCCAATTATTGTTTTTAACCAATCTTGTGCATCCAATAAGTTCATTTGTATCATTGGATTAACATTTAGGTCATTTTCGTCCTCCCTAGGCATATTCTTGTCCAATTAGGGTTTTTAACCAATCTTGTGTATCCAATAGGTGTGTTTGTGTCATTGGATGATCAATTAGGTCATTTTCGTCCTCCCTAGGCTTATTCTTGTCCAATTAGGGTTTTTAACCAATCTTGTGCATCCAATAGGTGTGTTTGTGTCATTGGATGATCAATTAGGTCATTTTCGTCCTCCCTAGGCTTATTATTGTCCAATTAGGGTTTTTAACCAATCTTGTGCATCCAATAAGTTCATTTGTGTCATTGGATTAACATTTAGGTCATTTTCGTCCTCCCTAGGCATATTCTTGTCCAATAAGGGTTTTTAACCAATCTTGTGTATCCAATAGGTGTGTTTGTGTCATTGGATGATCAATTAGGTCATTTTCGTCCTCCCTAGGCTTATTCTTGTCCAATTAGGGTTTTTAACCAATCTTGTGCATCCAATAGGTGTGTTTGTGTCATTGGATGATCAATTAGGTCATTTTCGTCCTCCCTAGGCTTATTCTTGTCCAATTAGGGTTTTTAACCAATCTTGTGCATCCAATAAGTTCATTTGTGTCATTGGATTAACATTTAGGTCATTTTCGTCCTTCCTAGGCATATTCTTGTCCAATTAGGGTTTTTAACCAATCTTGTGCATCCAATAAGTTTGTTTGTTTCATTGAATTAATATTTAGGTCATTTTCGTCCTCCCTCAGCATATTCTTGTCCAATTATGGTTTTTAACCACTCTTGTGCATCCAATAGGTGTGTTTGTGTCATTGGATGATCAATTAGGTCATTTTCGTCCTCCCTAGGCTTATTCTTGTCCAATTAGGGTTTTTAACCAATCTTGTGCATCCAATAGGTGTGTTTGTGTCATTGGATGATCAATTAGGTCATTTTCGTCCTCCCTAGGCTTATTCTTGTCCAATTAGGGTTTTTAACCAATCTTGTGCATCCAATAAGTACATTTGTGTCATTGGATTAACATTTAGGTCATATCCGTCCTCCCTAGGCATATTCTTGTCCAATTAGGGTTTTTAACCAATCTTGTGCATCCAATAGGTGTGTTTGTGTCATTGGATGATCAATTAGGTCATTTTCGTCCTCCATAGGCTTATTCGTGTCCAATTAGGGTTTTTAACCAATCTTGTGCATCCAATAAGTTTGTTTGTGTCATTGAATTAATATTTAGGTCATTTTTGTCCTCCCTAGGCATATTCTTGTCCAATTAGGGTTTTTAACCAATCTTGTGCATTCAATAGGTGTGTTTGTGTCATTGGATGATCAATTAGGTCATTTGCGTCCTCCCTAGGCATATTCTTGTCCAATTAGGGTTTTTAACCAATCTTGTGCATCCAATAGGTGTGTTTGTGTCATTGGATGATCAATTAGGTCATTTTCGTCCTCCCTAGGCTTATTCTTGTCCAATTAGGGTTTTTAACCAATCTTGTGCATCCAATAAGTTGAGTTGTGTCATTGGATTAACATTTAGGTCATTTTCATTCTCCCTAGGCTTATTCTTGTCGAATTAGGTTTTTAACCAATCTTGTGCATCCAATAAGTTCATTTGTGTCATTGGATTCACATTTAGGTCATTTTCGTCCTCCCTAGGCATATTCTTGTCCAATTAAGGTTTTTAACCAATCTTGTGCATCCAATAGGTGTGTTTATCTCATTGGATGATCAATTAGGTCACTTTGATCTTCCCTAGGCTTATTCTTGTCCAATTAGGGTTTTTAACCAATCTTGTGCATCCAATAAGTTCATTTGTGTCATTGGATTAACATTTAGGTCATTTTCGTCCTCCCTAGACATATTCTTTTCCAATTAGGGTTTTTAACCAATCTTGTGCATTCAATAGGTGTGTTTGTGTCATTGGATGATCAATTTAGGTCATTTTCGTCCTCCCTAGGCATATTCTTGTCCAATTAGGGTTTTTTTACCAATCTTGTGCATCCAATAGGTGTGTTTGTGTCATTTGATGATCAATTAGGTCATTTTCGTCCTCCCTAGGCTTATTCTTGTCCAATTAGGGTTTTTAACCAATCTTGTGCATCCAATAGGTGTGTTTGTGTCATTGGATGATCAATTAGGTCATTTTTGTCCTCCCTAGGCATATTCTTGTCCAACTAGGGTTTTTAACCAATCTTGTGCATCCAATAAGTTTATTTGTGTCATTGGATGATCAATTAGGTCATTTTCGTAATCCCTAGGCATATTCTTGTCCAACAAGGATTTTTAACCAATCTTGTGCATCCAATAGGTCTGTTGGTGTCATTGGATGATCAATTAGGTCATTTTCGTCCTCCCTAGGCTTATTCTTGTCCAATTAGGGTTTTTAACCAATCTTGTGCATCCAATAGGTGTGTTTGTGTCATTGGATGATCAATTAGGTCATTTTCGTTCTCCCTAGGCTTATTCTTGTCCAATTAGGGTTTTTTTACCAATCTTGTACATCCAATAAATGTGTTTGTGTCATTGGATGATCAATTAGGTCTTTTCGTCCTTTCTATGCTTATTCTTGTCCAATTAGGGTTTTTAACCAATCTTGTGCATCCAATAAGTTCATTTGTGTCATTGGATGGTCAATTAGGTCATTTTCGTCCTCCCTAGGCATATTCTTGTCCAACTAGGGTTTTTAACCAATCTTGTGCTTCCAATAGGTGTGTTTGTGTCATTGGATGATCAATTAGGTCATTTTCGTCCTCCCTAGGCATATTCTTGTCCAACTAGGGTTTTTAACCAATCTTGTGCATCCAATAAGTTCATTTGTGTCATTGGATGATCAATTAAGTCATTTTCGTCCTCCCTAGGCATATTCTTGTCCAACTAGGGTTTTTAACCAATCTTGTGCGTCCAATAGGTGTGTTTGTGTCATTGGATGATCAATTAGGTCATTTTCGTCCTCCCTAGGCTTATTCTTGTCCAATTAGGGTTTTTAACCTATCTTGTGCATCCAATAGGTGTGTTTGTGTCATTGGATGATCAATTAGGTCATATTCGTCCTCCCTAGGCTTATTCTTGTCCAATTAGGGTTTTTAACCAATCTTGTGCATCCAATAGGTGTGTTTGTGTCATTGGATAATCAATTAAGTCATTTTCGTCCTCCCTAGGCATATTCTTGTCTAATTAGGGTTTTTAACCAATCTTGTGCATCCAATAGGTGTGTTTGTGTCATTGGATGATCAATTAGGTCATTTTCGTCCTTCCTAGGCTTATTCTTGTCCAACTAGGGTTTTTAACCAATCTTGTGCATCCAATAAGTTCATTTGTGTCATTGGATTAACATTTAGGTCATTTTCGTCCTCCCTAGGCATATTCTTGTCCAATTAGGGTTTTTAACCAATCTTGTGCTTCCAATAGGTGTGTTTGTGTCATTGGATGATCAATTAGGTCATTTTCGTCCTTCCTAGGCTTATTCTTGTCAAATTAGGGCTTTTAACCAATCTTGTGCATCCAATAAGTTCATTTGTGTCATTGGATTAACATTTAGGTCATTTTCGTTCTCCCTAGGCTTATTCTTGTCCAATTATGGTTTTTAACCAATCTTGTGCATCCAATAAGTTCATTTGTGTCATTGGATTAACATTTAGGTCATATCCGTCCTCCCTAGGCATATTCTTGTCCAATTAGGGTTTTTAACGAATCTTGTGCATCCAATAGGTGTGTTTGTGTCATTGGATGATCAATTAGGTCATTTTCGTCCTCCCTAGGCTTATTCTTGTCCAATTAGGGTTTTTAACCAATCTTGTGCATCCAATAGGTGTGTTTGTGTCATTGGATGATCAATTAGGTCATTTTCGTCCTCCCAAGGCTTATTCTTGTACAATTAGGGTTCTTAACCAATCTTGTGCATCCAATCAGTTCATTTGTGTCATTGGATGATCAATTAGGTCATTTTCGTCCTCCCTAGGCATGTTCTTGTCCAACTAGGGTTTTTAACCAATCTTGTGCATCCAATAGGTGTGTTTGTATCATTGGATGATCAATTAGGTCATTTTCGTCCTCCCTAGGCTTATTCTTGTCCAATTAGGGTTTTTAACCAATCTTGTGCATCCAATAGGTGTGTTTGTGTCATTGGATGATCAATTAGGTCATTTTCGTCCTCCCTAGGCATATTCTTGTCCAGTTAGGGTTTTTAACCAATCTTGTGCAACCAATAGGTGTTTTTGTGTCATTGGATGATCAATTAGGTCATTTTCGTCCTCCCTAGGCATATTCTTGTCCAATTAGGGTTTTTAACCAATCTTGTGCATCCAATAAGTTCATTAGTGTCATTGGATGATCAATTAGGTCATTTTCGTCCTCCCTAGGCATGTTCTTGTACAACTAGGGTTTTTAACCAATCTTGTGCATCCAATAGGTGTGTTTGTATCATTGGATGATCAATTAGGTCATTTTCGTCCTCCCTAGGCTTATTCTTGTCCAATTAGGGTTTTTAACCAATCTTGTGCATCCAATAGGTGTGTTTGTGTCATTGGATGATCAATTAGGTCATTTTCGTCCTCCCTAGGCATATTCTTGTCCAGTTAGGGTTTTTAACCAATCTTGTGCATCCAATAGGTGTTTTTGTGTCATTGGATGATCAATTAGGTCATTTTCGTCCTCCCTAGGCATATTCTTGTCCAATTAGGGTTTTTAACCAATCTTGTGCATCCAATAAGTTCATTTGTGTCATTGGATGATCAATTAGGTCAATTTCGTCCTCCCTAGGCATATTCTTGTCCAACTAGGGTTTTAAACCAATCTTGTGCATCCAATAGGTGTGTTTGTGTCATTGGATGATCAATTAGGTCATTTTCGTCCTCCCTAGGCTTATTCTTGTCCAATTAGGGTTTTTAACCAATCTTGTGCATCCAATAGGTGTGTTTGTGTCATTGGATGATCAATTAGGTCATTTTCGTCCTCCCTAGGCTTATTCTTGTGCAATTTGGGTTTTTAACCAATCTTGTGCATCCAATAAATTCATTTGTGTCATTGGATGATCAATTAGGTCATTTTCGTCCTCCCTAGGCATATTCTTGTCCAACTAGGGTTTTAAACCAATCTTGTGCATCCAATAGGTGTGTTTGTGTCATTGGATGATCAATTAGGTCATTTTCGTCCTCCCTAGGCTTATTCTTGTCCAATTAGGGTTTTTAACCAATCTTGTGCATCCAATAGGTGTGTTTGTGTCATTGGATGATCAATTAGGTCATTTTCGTCCTCCCTAGGCTTATTCTTGTCCAATTAGGGTTTTTAACCAATCTTGTGCATCCAATAGGTGTGTTTGTGGCAGTGGATGATCAATTAGGTCATTTTCGTCCTCCCTAGGCTTATTCTTGTCCAATTAGGGTTTTTAACCAATCTTGTGCATCCAATAGGTGTGTTTGTGTCATTGGATGATCAATTAGGTCATTTTCGTCCTCCCTAGGCATATTCTTATCCAATTAGAGTTTTTAACCAATCTTGTGCATCCAATAAGTGTGTTTGTGTCATTGGATGATCAATTAGGTCATTTTCGTCCTTTCTATGCTTATTCTTGTCCAATTAGGGTTTTTAACCAATCTTGTGCATCCAATAAGTTCATTTGTGTCATTGGATGATCAATTAGGTCATTTCCGTCCTCCCTAGGCATATTCTTGTCCAACTAGGGTTTTTAACCAATCTTGTGCTTCCAATAGGTGTGTTTGTGTCATTGGATAATCAATTAGGTCATTTTCGTCCTCACTAGGCTTATTCTTGTCCAATTAGGGTTTTTAACCAATCTTGTGCATCCAATAGGTGTGTTTGTGTCATTGGATGATCAATTAGGTCATTTTCGTCCTCCCTAGGCATATTCTTATCCAATTAGGGTTTTTAACCAATCGTGTGCAGCCAATAGGTGTGTTTGTGTCATTGGATGATCAATTAGGTCATTTTCGTCCTCCCTAGGCTTATTCTTGTCCAATTAGGGTTTTTAACCAATCTTGTGCATCCAATAGGTGTGTTTGTGTCATTGGATGATCAATTAGGTCATTTTCGTCCTCCCTAGGCTTATTCTTGTCCAATTAGGGTTTTTAACCAATCTTGTGCATCCAATAACTTTGTTTGTTTCATTGAATTAATATTTAGGTCATTTTCGTCCTCCCTAGGCATATTCTTGTCCAGTTAGGGTTTTTAACCAATCTTGTGCATCCAATAGGTGTGTTTGTGTCATTGGATGATCAATTAGGTCATTTTCGTCCTTCCTAGGCTTATTCTTGTCCAATTAGGGTTTTTAACCAATCTTGTGCATCCAATAAGTTCATTTGTGTCATTGGATTAACATTACGGTCATTTTCGTCCTCCCTAGGCATATTCTTGTCCAACTAGGGTTTTAAACCAATCTTGTGCATCCAATACGTGTGTTTGTGTCATTGGATGATCAATTAGGTTATTTTTGTCCTCCCTAGGCTTATTCTTGTCCAATTAGGGTTTTTAACCAATCTTGTGCATCCAATATGTGTGTTTGTGTCATTGGATGATAAATTAGGTCATTTTCTTCCTCCCCAGGCTTATTCTTGTCCAATTAGGGTTTTTAACCAATCTTGTGCATCCAATAGGTGTGTTTGTGTCATTGGATGATCAATTAGGTCATTTTCGTCCTCCCTAGGCTTATTCTTGTCCAATTAGGGTTTTTAACCAATCTTGTGCATCCAATAACTTTGTTTGTGTCGTTGAATTAATATTTAGGTCATTTTCGTCCTCCCTGGGCTTATTCTTGTCCAATTAGGGTTTTTAACCAATCTTGTGCATCCAATAGGTGTGTTTGTGTCATTGGATGATCAATTAGGTCATTTTCGTCCTCCCTAGGCATATTCTTGTCCAACTATGGTTTTAAACCAATCTTGTGAATCCAATAGCTGTGTTTGTGTCATTGGATGATCAATTAGGTCATTTTCATCCTCCCTAGGCTTATTCTTGTCCAATTAGGGTTTTTAACCAATATTGTGCATCCAATAGGTGTGTTTGTGTCATTGGATGATATATTAGGTCATTTTCTTCCTCCCTAGGCTTATTCTTGTCCAATTAGGGTTTTTAACCAATATTGTGCATCCAATAGGTGTGTTTGTGTCATTGGATGATATATTAGGTCATTTTCTTCCTCCCTAGGCATATTCTTGTCCAACTAGGGTTTTAAACCAATCTTGTGAATCCAATAGGTGTGTTTGTGTCATTGGATGATCAATTAGGTCATTTTCATCCTCCCTAGGCTTATTCTTGTCCAATTAGGGTTTTTAACCAATCTTGTGCATCCAATAACTTTGTTTGTTTCATTGAATTAATATTTAGGTCATTTTCGTCCTCCCTAGGCATATTCTTGTCCAGTTAGGGTTTTTAACCAATCTTGTGCATCCAATAGGTGTGTTTGTGTCATTGGATGATCAATTAGGTCATTTTCGTCCTTCCTAGGCTTATTCTTGTCCAATTAGGGTTTTTAACCAATCTTGTGCATCCAATAAGTTCATTTGTGTCATTGGATTAACATTTATGTCATTTTCGTCCTCCCTAGGCATATTCTTGTCCAATCAGGGTTTTTAACCAATCTTGTGCATCCAATAGGTGTGTTTGTGTCATTGGATGATCAATTAGGTCATTTTCGTCCTCCCTAGGCTTATTCTTGTCCAATTAGGGTTTTTAACCAATCTTGTTCATCCAATAAGTTCATTTGTGTCATTGGATGATCAATTAGGTCATTTTCGTCCTCCCTAGGCATATTCTTGTCCAACTAGGGATTTAAACCAATCTTGTGCATCCAATAGGTGTGTTTGTGTCATTGGATGATCAATTAGGTCATTTTCGTCCTCCCTAGGCTTATTCTTGTCCAATTAGGGTTTTTAACCAATCTTGTGCATCCAATAGGTGTGTTTGTGTCATTGGATGATAAATTAGGTCATTTTCGCCTCCCTAGCCTTATTCTTGTCCAATTAGGGTTTTTAACCAATCTTGTGCATCCAATAGGTGTGTTTGTGTCATTGGATGATCGATCAGGTCATTTTCGTTCTCCTTAGGCTTATTCTTGTCCAATTAGGGTTTTTAACCCATCTTGTGCATCCAATAAGTTCATTTGTGTCATTGGATGATCAATTAGGTCATTTTCGTCCTCCCTAGGCATATTCTTGTCCAACTAGGGTTTTAAACCAATCTTGTGCATCCAATAGGTGTGTTTGTGTCATTGGATGATCAATTAGGTCATTTTCGTCCTCCCTAAGCTTATTCTTGTCCAATTAGGGTTTTAAACCAATCTTGTGCATCCAATAGGTGTGTTTGTGTCATTGGATGATCAATTAGGTCATTTTCGTCCTCCCTAGGCTTATTCTTGTCCAATTAGGGTTTTTAACCAATCTTGTGCATCCAATAGGTATGTTTGTGTCATTGGATGATCAATTAGGTCATTTTCGTCCTCCCTAGGCTTATTCTTGTCCAATCAGGGGTTTTAACCAATCTTGTGCATCCAATAACTTTGATTGTGTCATTGAATTAATATTTAGGTCATTTTCGTCCTCCCTAGGCATATTCTTGTCCAATTAGGATTTTTAACCAATCTTGTGCATCCAATAGGTGTGTTTTATGTCATTGGATGATCAATTAGGTCATTTTCGTCCTTCCTAGGCTTATTCTTGTCCAATTAGGGTTTTTAACCAATCTTGTGCATCCAATAAGTTCATTTGTGTCATTGGATTAACATTTAGGTCATTTTCGTCCTCCCTAGGCATATTCTTGTCCAATTAGGGTTTTTAACCAATCTTGTGCTTCCAATAGGTGTGTTTGTGTCATTGGATGATCAATTAGGTCATTTTCGTCCTCCCTAGGCTTATTCTTGACCAATTAGGGTTTTTAACCAATCTTGTGCATCCAACAAGTTTGTTTATGTCATTGAATTAATATTTAGGTCATTTTCGTCCTCCCTATGCATATTCTTGTCCAATTAGGGTTTTTAACCAATCTTATGCATCCAATAGGTGTGTTTGTCTCATTAGATGATCAATTAGGTCACTTTCGTCCTCCCTAGGCTTATTCTTGTCCAATTAGGGTTTTTAACCAATCTTGTGCATCCAATAAGTTCATTTGTGTCATTGGATGATCAATTAGGTCATTTTCGTCCTCCCTAGGCATATTCTTGTCCAACTAGGGTTTTAAACCAATCTTGTGCATCCAATAGGTGTGTTTGTGTCATTGGATGATCAATTAGGTCATTTTCGTCCTCCCTAGGCTTATTCTTGTCCAATTAGGGTTTTTAACCAATCTTGTGCATCCAATAGGTGTGTTTGTGTCATTGGATGATCAATTAGGTCATTTTCGTCCTCCCTAGGCTTATTCTTGTGCAATTTGGGTTTTTAACCAATCTTGTGCATCCAATAAATTCATTTGTGTCATTGGATGATCAATTAGGTCATTTTCGTCCTCCCTAGGCATATTCTTGTCCAACTAGGGTTTTAAACCAATCTTGTGCATCCAATAGGTGTGTTTGTGTCATTGGATGATCAATTAGGTCATTTTCGTCCTCCCTAGGCTTATTCTTGTCCAATTAGGGTTTTTAACCAATCTTGTGCATCCAATAGGTGTGTTTGTGTCATTGGATGATCAATTAGGTCATTTTCGTCCTCCCTAGGCTTATTCTTTTCCAATTAGGGTTTTTAACCAATCATGTGCATCCAATAAGTGTGTTTGTGTCATTGGATGATCAATTAGGTCATTTTCGTCCTCACTAGGCATATTCTTGTCCAACTAGGGTTTTAAACCAATCTTGTGCATCCAATAGGTGTGTTTGTGTCATTGGATGATCAATTAGGTCATTTTCGTCCTCCCTAGGCTTATTCTTGTCCAATTAGGGTTTTTAACCAATCTTGTGCATCCAATAGGTGTGTTTGTGTCATTGGATGATCAATTAGGTCATTTTCGTCCTCCCTAGGCTTATTCTTGTCCAATTAGGGTTTTTAACCAATCTTGTGCATCCAATAGGTGTGTTTGTGTCATTGGATGATCAATTAGGTCATTTTTGTCCTCCCTAGGCTTATTTTTGTCCAATTAGTGTTTTTAACCAATCTTGTGCATCCAATAAGTTCATTTGTGTCATTGGATGATCAATTAGGTCATTTTCATCCTCCCTAGGCATATTCATGTCCAACTATGGTTTTTAACCAATCTTGTGCATCCAATAGGTGTGTTTGTGTGATTGGATGATCAATTAGGTCATTTTCGTCCTCCCTAGGCTTATTCTTGTCCAATTAGGGTTTTTAACCAATCTTGTGCATCCAATAGGTGTGTTTGTGTCATTGGATGATCAATTAGGTCATTTTCGTCCTCCCTAGGCTTATTCTTGTCCAATTAGGGTTTTTAACCAATCTTGTGCATCCAATAGGTGTGTTTGTGTCATTGGATGATCAATTAGGTCATTTTTATCCTCCCTAGGCTTATTCTTGTCCAATTAGGATTTTTAACCAATCTTGTGCATCCAATAGGTGTGTTTGTGTCATTGGATGATCAATTAGGTCATTTTCGTCCTCCCTAGGCTTATTCTTGTCTAATTAGGGTTTTTAACCAATCTTGTGCATCCAATAGGTGTGTTTGTTTCATTGGATGATCAATTAGGTCATTTTCGTCCTCCCTAGGCTTATTCTTGTCCAATTAGGGTTTTTAACCAATCTTGTGCATCCAATAGGTGTGTTTGTGTCATTGGATGATCAATTAGGTCATTTTCGTCCTCCCTAGGCTTATTCTTGTCAAATTAGGGTTTTTAACCAAACTTTTGCATCCAATAGGTGTGTTTGTGTCATTGGATGATCAATTAGGTCATTTTCGTCCTCCCTAGGCATATTCTTGTCCAACTAGGGTTTTAAACCAATCTTGTGCATCCAATAGGTGTGTTTGTGTCATTGGATGATCAATTAGGTCATTTTCGTCCTCCCTAGGCTTATTCTTGTCCAATTAGGGTTTTTAACCAATCTTGTGCATCCAATAGGTGTGTTTGTGTCATTGGATGATCAATTAGGTCATTTTCGTCCTCCCTAGGCTTATTCTGGCCCAATTAGGGTTTTTAACCAATCTTGTGCATCCAATAAGTTGAGTTGTGTCATTGGATTAGCATTTAGGTCATTTTCGTCCTCCCTAGGCTTATTCTTGTCCAATTAGGGTTTTTAACCAATCTTGTGCATCCAATAAGTTGAGTTGTGTCATTGGATTAGCATTTAGGTCATTTTCGTCCTCCCTAGGCTTATTCTTGTCCAATTAGGATTTTTAACCAATCTTGTGCATCCCATAAGTTCATTTGTGTCATTGGATTAACATTTAGGTCATTTTCCTCCTCCCTAGGCATATTCTTGTGCAATTAGGGTTTTCAACCAATCTTGTGCATCCAATAGGTGTGTTTGTGTCATTGGATGATCAATTAGGTTATTTTCGTCCTCCCTAGGCTTATTCTTGTCCAATTAGGGTTTTTAACCAATCTTGTGCATCCAATAAGTTGAGTTGTGTCATTGGATTAACATTTAGGTCATTTTCGTCCTCCCTAGGCATATTCTTGTCCAATTAGGGTTTTTAACCAATCTTGTGCATCCAATAGGTGTGTTTGTGTCATTGGATGATCAATTAGGTCATTTTCGTCCTCCCTAGGCTTATTCTTGTCCAATTAGGGTTTTTAACCAATCTTGTGCATCCAATAGGTGTGTTTGTGTCATTGGATGATCAATTAGGTCATTTTCGTCCTCCCTAGGCTTATTCTTGTCCAATTAGGGTTTTTAACCATTCTTGTGCATCCAATAGGTGTGTTTGTGTCATTGGATGATCAATTAGGTCATTGTTGTCCTCCCTAGGCTTATTCTTGTCCAATTAGGGTTTTTAACCAATCTTGTGCATCCAATAGGTGTGTTTGTGTCATTGGATGATCAATTAGGTCATTTTCGTCCTCCCTAGGCTTATTCTTGTCCAATTAGGGTTTTTAACCAATCTTGTGCATCCAATAGGTGTGTTTGTATCATTGGATGATCAATTAGGTCATTTTTGTCCTCCCTAGGCTTATTCTTGTCCAATTAGGAATTTTAACCAATCTTGTGCATCCAATAGGTGTGTTTGTGTCATTGGATGATCAATTAGGTCATTTTCGTCCTCCCTAGGCTTATTCTTGTCCAATTAGGGTTTTTAACCAATCTTGTGCATCCAATAGGTGTGTTTGTGTCATTGGATGATCAATTAGGTCATTTTCGTCCTCCCTAGGCTTATTCTTGTGCAATTAGGATTTTTAACCAATCTTGTGCATGCAATAAGTTCATTTGTGTCATTGAATGATCAATTAGGTCATTTTCGTCCTCCCTAGGCTTATTCTTGTCCAATTAGGGTTTTTAACCAATCTTGTGCATCCAATAGGTGTGTTTGTGTCATTGGATGATCAATTAGGTCATTTTCGTCCTCCCTAGGCTTATTCTTGCCCAATTAGGGTTTTTAACCAATCTTGTGCATCCAATAAGTTCATTTGTGTCACTGGATTAACATTTAGGTCATTTTCGTCCTCCCTAGGCATATTCTTGTCCAATTAGGGTTTTTAACCAATCTTGAGCATCCAATAGGTGTGTTTGTGTCATTGGATGATCAATTAGGTCATTTTCGTCCTCCCTAGGCTTATTCTTGTCCAATTAGGGTTTTAAACCAATCTTGTGCATCCAATAGGTGTGTTTGTGTCATTGGATGATCAATTAGGTCATTTTCGTCCTCCCTAGGCTTATTCTTGTCCAATTAGGGTTTTTAACCAATCTTGTGCATCCAATAGGTGTGTTTGTGTCATTGGATGATCAATTAGGTCATTTTCGTCCTCCCTAGGCTTATTCTTGTCCAATCAGGGGTTTTAACCAATCTTGTGCATCCAACAACTTTGATTGTGTCATTGAATTAATATTTAGGTCACTTTCGTCCTCCCTAGGCATATTCTTGTCCAATTAGGATTTTTAACCAATCTTGTGCATCCAATAGGTGTGTTTTATGTCATTGGATGATCAATTAGGTCATTTTCGTCCTTCCTAGGCTTATTCTTGTCCAATTAGGGTTTTTAACCAATCTTGTGCATCCAATAAGTTCATTTGTGTCATTGGATTAACATTTAGGTCATTTTCGTCCTCCCTAGGCATATTCTTGTCCAATTAGGGTTTTTAACCAATCTTGTGCTTCCAATAGGTGTGTTTGTGTCATTGGATGATCAATTAGGTCATTTTCGTCCTCACTAGGCTTATTCTTGTCCAATTAGGGTTTTTAACCAATCTTGTGCATCCAATAGGTGTGTTTGTGTCATTGGATAATCAATTAAGTCATTTTCGTCCTCCCTAGGCATATTCTTGTCTAATTAGGGTTTTTAACCAATCTTGTGCATCCAATAGGTGTGTTTGTGTCATTGGATGATCAATTAGGTCATTTTCGTCCTTCCTAGGCTTATTCTTGTCCAATTAGGGTTTTTAACCAATCTTGTGCATCCAATAAGTTCATTTGTGTCATTGGATTAACATTTAGGTCATTTTCGTCCTCCCTAGGCATATTCGTGTCCAATTAGGGTTTTTAACAAATCTTGTGCATCCAATAGGTGTGTTTGGGTCACTGGATGATCAATTAGGTCATTTTCGTCCTTTCTATGCTTATTCTTGTCCAATTAGGGTTTTTAACCAATCTTGTGCATCCAATAAGTTCATTTGTGTCATTGGATGATCAATTAGGTCATTTTCGTCCTCCCTAGGCATATTCTTGTCCAATAAGGGTTTTTAACCAATCTTGTGCATCCAATAGGTGGGTTTGTGTCATTGGATGATCAATTAGGTCATTTTCGTCCTCCCTAGCCTTATTCTTGTCCAATTAGGGTTTTTAACCAATCTTGTGCATCCAATAAGTTGAGTTGTGTCATTGGATTAACATTTAGGTCATTTTCATTCTCCCTAGGCTTATTCTTGTC
>JBBPBR010000973.1:0-12867 GCA_037974775.1 Cicer pinnatifidum
ACGAAAATGACATAAATATTAATTCAATGACACAAACAAACTTATTGGATGCACAAGATTGGTTAAAAACCCTAATTGGACAAGAATAAGCCTAGGGAGGACGAAAATGACCTAATTGATCATCCAATGACACAAACACACCTATTGGATGCATAAGATTGGTTAAAAACCCTAATTGGACAAGAATAAGCTTAGGGAAGACGAAAATGACCTAATTGATCATCCAATGACACAAACACACCTATTGGATGCACAATATTGGTTAAAAACCCTAATTGGACAAGAATAAGCCTAGGGAGAACGAAAATGACCTAATCGATCATCCAATGACACAAACACACCTATTGGATGCATAAGATTGGTTAAAAACCGTAATTGGACAAGAATATGCCTAGGGAGGATGAATATAACCTAAATGTTAATCCAATGACACAAATGAACTTATTGGATACACAAAATTGGTTAAAAACCCTAATTGGACAAAAATAAGCCTAGGGAGGACGAAAATGACCTAATTGATCATCCAATGACACAAACACACCTATTGGATGCAAAAGATTGGTTAAAAACCCTAATTGTACAAGAATATGCCTAGGGAGGACGAAAATGACCTAAACATTAATTCAATGACACAAACAAAGTTATTGGATGCACAAGATTGGTTAAAAACCCTAATTGGACAAGAATAAGCCTAGGGAGGACGAAAATGACCTAATTGATCATCCAATGACACAAACACACCTATTGGATGCACAAGATTGGTTAAAAACCCTAATTGGACAAGAATATGCCTAGGGAGGCGAAAATGACCTAATTTATCATCCAATGACACAAACACACCTATTGGATGCACAAGATTGGTTAAAAAACCCTAATTGGACAAGAATAAGCCTAGGGAGGACGAAAATGACCTAATTGATCATCCAATGACACAAATACACCTATTGGATGCACAAGATTAGTTTAAAACCCTAGTTGGACAAGAATATGCCTATGGAGGACGAAAATGACCTAATTGATCATCCAATGACACAAATGAACTTATTGGATGCACAAGATGGGTTAAAAACCCTAATTGGACAAGAATAAGCCTAAGGAGAACGAAAATGACCTGATCGATCATCCAATGACACAAACACACCTATTGGATGCACAAGATTGGTTAAAAACCCTAATTGGACAAGAATAAGGCTAGGGAGGCGAAAATGACCTAATTTATCATCCAATGACACAAACACACCTATTGGATGCACAAGATTGGTTAAAAACCCTAATTGGACAAGAATAAGCCTAGGGAGGACGAAAATGACCTAATTGATCATCCAATGACACAAACACACCTATTGGATGCACAAGATTGGTTTAAATCCCTAGTTGGACAAGAATATGCCTAGGGAGGACGAAAATGACCTAATTGATCATCCAATGACACAAATGAACTTATTGGATGAACAAGATTGGTTAAAAACCCTAATTGGACAAGAATAAGCCTAGGGAGGACGAAAATGACCTAATTGATCATCCAATGACACAAACACACCTATTGGATGCACAAGATTGGTTAAAAACCCTAATTGGACAAGAATAAGCCTAGGGAGAACGAAAATGACCTAATCGATCATCCAATGACACAAACACACCTATTGGATGCACAAGATTGGTTAAAAACCCTAATTGGACAAGAATATGCCTAGAGAGGACGGATATGACCTAAATGTTAATCCAATGACACAAATGAACTTATTGGATACACAAGATTGGTTAAAAACCCTAATTGGACAAGAATAAGCCTATGGAGGACGAAAATGACATAATTGATCATCCAATGACACAAACACACCTATTGGATGCACAAGATTGGTTAAAAACCCTAATTGGACAAGAATAAGCCTAGGGAGGACGAAAATGACCTAATTGATCATCCAATGACACAAACACACCTATTGGATGCACAAGATTGGTTAAAAACCCTAATTGGACAAGAATATGCCTAGGGAGGACGAAAATGACCTAATTGATCATACAATGACACAAATGAACTTAATGGATGCACAAGATTAGTTAAAAACCCTAATTGGACAAGAATAAGCCTAGGGAGGACGAAAATAACCTAATTGATCATCCAATGACACAAACACACCTATTAGATGCACAAGATTGGTCTAAAACTCTAATTGTACAAGAATATGCCTAGGGAGGATGAAAATGACCTAAATGTTAATCCAATGACACAAATGAACTTATTGGATGCACAAGATTGGTTAAAAACCCTAATTGGGCAAGAATAAGCCTAGGGAGGACGAAAATGACCTAATTGATCATCCAATGACACAAACACACCTATTGGATGCACAAGATTGGTTAAAAACCCTAATTGGACAAGAATATGCCTAGGGAGGACGAAAATGACCTAAATATTAATTCAATGACACAAACAAACTTATTGGATGCACAAGATTGGTTAAAACTCCTAATTGGACAAGAATAAGTTTAGGGAGGACGAAAATGACATAAAAGTTAATCCAATGACACAAATGAACTTATTGGATGCACAAGATTGGTTAAAAACCGTAATTGGACAAGAATATGCCTAGGGAGGACGAAAATGACCTAAATATTAATTCAATGACACAAACAAACTTATTGGATGCACAAGATTGGTTAAAACTCCTAATTGGACAAGAATAAGCCTAGGGAGGACGAAAATAACCTAATTGATCATCCAATGACACAAACACACCTATTGGATGCACAAGATTGGTTAAAAACCCTAATTGGACAAGAATATGCCTAGGGAGGACGAAAATGACCTAAATATTAATTCAATGACACAAACAAACTTATTGGATGCACAAGATTGGTTAAAACTCCTAATTGGACAAGAATAAGCCTAGGGAGGACAAAAATGACATAAAAGTTAATCCAATGACACAAATGAACTTATTGGATGCACAAGATTGGTTAAAAACCGTAATTGGACAAGAATATGCCTAGGGAGGACGAAAATGACCTAAATATTAATTCAATGACACAAACAAACTTATTGGATGCACAAGATTGGTTAAAACTCCTAATTGGACAAGAATAAGCCTAGGGAGGACGAAAATGACCTAAATGTTAATGCAATGATACAACTCAACTTATTGGATGCAAAAGATTGGTTAAAAACCCTAATTGGACAAGAATAAGCCTAGGGAGGACGAAAATAACCTAATTGATCATCCAATGACACAAACAAACCTATTGGATGCACAAGATTGGTTAAAAACCCTAATTGGACAAGAATATGCCTAGGGAGGACGAAAATGACCTAAATGTTAATCCAATGACACAACTCAACTTATTAGATGCAAAAGATTGGTTAAAAATCCTAATTGGACAAGAATAAGCCTAGGGTGGACGAAAATAACCTAATTGATCATCCAATGACACAAACACACCTATTGGATGCACAAGATTGGTTAAAAACCCTAATTGGACAAGAATATGCCTAGGGAGGACGAAAATGACCTAAATATTAATTCAATGACACAAACAAACTTATTGGATGCATAAGATTGGTTAAAAACCCTAATTGGACAAGAATAAGCCTAGGGACGACGAAAATGACCTAATTGATCATCCAATGACACAAACACACCTATTGGATGCACAAGATTGGTTAAAAACCCTAATTGGACAAGAATAAGCCTAGGGAGGACGAAAATGACCTAAATGTTAATCCAATGACACAATTAAACTTATTGGATGCACAAGATTGGTTAGAAACCCTAATTGGACAAGAATAAACCTAGGGAGGACGAAAATGACCTAATTGATCATCCAATGACACAAACACACCTATTGGATGCACAAGATTGGTTAAAAACCCTAATTGGACAAGAATATGCCTAGGGAGGACGAAAATGACCTAAATATTAATTCAATGACACAAACAAACTTATTGGATGCACAAGATTGGTTCAAAACCCTAATTGGACAAGAATAAGCCTACGGAGGACGAAAATGACCTAAATGTTAATCCAATGACACAAACACACCTATTGGATGCACAAGATTGGTTAAAAACCCTAATTGGACAAGAATAAGCCTAGGGAGGACGAAAATGACCTAATTGATCATCCAATGACACAAACACACCTATTGGATGCACAAGATTGGTTAAAAACCCTAATTGGACAAGAATAAGCCTAGGGAGGACGAAAATGACCTAATTGATTATCCAATGACACAAACACACCTATTGGATGCACAAGATTGGTTAAAAACCCTAATTAAAAAAGAATAAGCCTAGAGAGGCGAAAATGACCTAATTGATCATCCAATGACACAAACACACCTATTGGATGCACAAGATTGGTTTAAATCCCTAGTTGGACAAGAATATGCCTAGGGAGGACGAAAATGACCTAATTGATCATCCAATGACACAAATGAACTTATTGGATGAACAAGATTGGTTAAAAACCCTAATTGGACAAGAATAAGCCTAGGGAGGACGAAAATGACCTAATTGATCATCCAATGACACAAACACACCTATTGGATGCACAAGATTGGTTAAAAACCCTAATTGGACAAGAATAAGCCTAGGGAGGACGAAAATGACCTAATTGATCATCCAATGACACAAACACACCTATTGGATGCACAAGATTAGTTAAAAATCCTAATTGGACAAGAATAAGCCTAGGGAGGACGAAAATAACCTAATTGATCATCCAATGACACAAACACACCTATTGGATGCACAAGATTGGTTAAAAACCCTAATTGGACAAGAATAAGCCTAGGGAGGACGAAAATGACCTAATTGATCATCCAATGACACAAACACACCTATTGGATGCACAAGATTGGTTAAAAACCCTAATTGGACAAGAATAAGCCTAGGGAGGACGAAAATGACCTAATTGATCATCCAATGACACAAACACACCTATTGGATGCCCAAGATTGGTTTAAAACCCTAGTTGGACAAGAATATGCATAGGGAGGACGAAAATGACCTAATTGATCATCCAATGACACAAATAAACTTATTGGATGCACAAGATTGGTTAAAAACCCTAATTGGACAAGAATAAGCCTAGGGAGGACGAAAATGACCTAATTGATCATCCAATGACACAAACACACCTGTTGGATGCACAAGATTGGTTAAAAACCCTAATTGGACAAGAATATGCCTAGGGAGGATGAAAATGACCTAAATATTAATTCAATGACACAAACAAAGTTATTGGATGCACAAGATTGGTTAAAAACCCTAATTGGACAAGAATAAGCCTAGGGAAGACGAAAATGACCTAATTGATCATCCAATGACACAAACACACCTATTGGATGCACAAGATTGGTTAAAAACCCTAATTGGACAAGAATAAGCCTAGTGAGGACGAAAATGACCTAATTGATCATCCAATGACACTAACACACCTATTGGAAGCACAAGAATGGTTAAAAACCCTTCTTGGACAAGAATATGCCTAGGGAGTACGAAAATGACCTAATTGATCATCCAATGACACAAACACACCTATTGGATGCACAAGATTGGTTAAAAACCCTAATTGGACAAGAATAAGCCTAGTGAGGACGAAAATGACCTAATTGATCATCAAATGACACTAACACACCTATTGGAAGCACAAGAATGGTTAAAAACCCTACTTGGACAAGAATATGCCTAGGGAGGACGAAAATGACCTAATTGATCATCCAATGACACAAACACACCTATTGGATGCACAAGATTGGTTAAAAACCCTAATTGGACAAGAATATGCATAGGAAGGACGAAAATGACCTAAATGTTAATCCTATGACACAAATGAACTTATTGGATGCAAAAGATTGGTTAAAAACCCTAATTGGACAAGAATAAGCCTAGGGAGAGCGAAAATGACCTAATTGATCATCCAATGACACAAACACACCTATTGGATGCACAAGATTGGTTAAAAACCCTAATTGGACAAGAATATGCCTAGGGAGGAAGAAAATGACCTAAATATTAATTCAATGACACAATCAAAGTTATTGGATGCACAAGATTGGTTAAAAACCCTAATTGGACAAGAATAAGCCTAGGGAGGACGAAAATGACCTAATTGATCATCCAATGATACAAACACACCTATTGGATGCACAAGATTGGTTAAAAACCCTAATTGGGCAAGAATATGCCTA
Organism: Cicer pinnatifidum; assembly: GCA_037974775.1. Lineage (NCBI taxonomy): Eukaryota > Viridiplantae > Streptophyta > Magnoliopsida > Fabales > Fabaceae > Cicer > Cicer pinnatifidum. Next base: position 6,193 of record JBBPBR010000973.1, read on the forward strand.
GGGTGGACGAAAATGACCTAAATGTTAATCCAATGACACAAACACACCTATTGGATGCACAAGATTGGTTAAAAACCCTAATTGGACAAGAATAAGCCTAGGGAGGACGAAAATGACCTAATTGATCATCCAATGACACAAACACACCTATTGGATGCACAAGATTCGTTAAAAACCCTAATTGGACAAGCATATGCCTAAGGATGACGAAAATGACCTAATTGATCATCCAATGACACAAACACACCTATTGGATGCACAAGATCGGTTAAAAATCCTAATTGGACAAGAATAAGCCTAGGGAGGACTAAAATGACCTAATTGATCATCCAATGACACAAACAGACCTATTGGATGCACAAGATTGGTTAAAAACCCTAATTGGACAAGAATATGCCTAGGGAGGACGAAAATGACCTAATTGATCATCCAATGACACAAATGACCTTATTGGATGCACAAGATTAGTTAAAAACCCTAATTGGACAAGAATAAGCCTAGGGAGGAAGAAAATGACCTAATTGATCATCCAATGACACAAACACACCTATTGGATGCACAAGATTGGTTAAAAACCCTAATTGGACAAGAATAAGCCTAGGGAGGACGAAAATGACCTAATTGATCATCCAATGACACAAACACACCTATTGGATGCAGAAGATTGGTATAAAACCTTAGTTGGACAAGAATATGCCAAGGGAGGACGAAAATGACCTAATTGATCATCCAATGACACAAACACACCTATTGGATGCACAAGATTGGTTAAAAACCCTAATTGGACAAGAATAAGCCTAGGGAGGACGAAAATGACCTAATTGATCATCCAATGACACAAACACACCTATTGGATGCACAAGATTGGTTAAAAACCCTAATTGGACAAGAATAAGCCTAGGGAGGACGAAAATGACCTAATTGATTATCCAATGACACAAACACACCTATTGGATGCACAAGATTGGTTAAAAACCCTAATTAAAAAAGAATAAGCCTAGAGAGGCGAAAATGACCTAATTGATCATCCAATGACACAAACACACCTATTGGATGCACAAGATTGGTTTAAATCCCTAGTTGGACAAGAATATGCCTAGGGAGGACGAAAATGACCTAATTGATCATCCAATGACACAAATGAACTTATTGGATGAACAAGATTGGTTAAAAACCCTAATTGGACAAGAATAAGCCTAGGGAGGACGAAAATGACCTAATTGATCATCCAATGACACAAACACACCTATTGGATGCACAAGATTGGTTAAAAACCCTAATTGGACAAGAATAAGCCTAGGGAGGACGAAAATGACCTAATTGATCATCCAATGACACAAACACACCTATTGGATGCATAAGATTGGTTTAAAACCCTAGTTGGACAAGAATATGCCTAGGGAGGACAAAAATGACCTAATTGATCATCCAATGACACAAATGAACTTATTGGATGCACAAGACTGGTTAAACACCCTATTTGGACAAGAATAAGCTTAGGGAGGACGAAAAGGACCTAATTGATAATCCAATGACACAAACACACCTATTGGATGCACAAGATTGGTTAAAAACCCTAATTGGACAAGAATATGCCTAGGGAGGACGAAAATGACCTAAATATTAATTCAATGACACAATCAAAGTTATTGGATGCACAAGATTGGTTAAAAACTCTAGTTGGACAAGAATAAGCCTAGGGAGTACGAAAATGACCTAATTGATCATCCAATGACACAAACACATCTATTGGATGCACAAGATTCGTTAAAAACCCTAATTGGACAAGAATAAGCCTAGGGAGGACAAAAATGACCTAATTGATCATCCAATGACACAAACACACCTATTGGATGCACAAGATTGGTTAAAAACCCTAATTGGACAAGAATAAGCCTAGGGAGGACGAAAATGACCTAATTGATCATCCAATGACACAAACACACCTATTGGATGCACAAGATTGGTTTAAAACCCTAGTTTGACAAGAATATGCCTAGGGAGGAAGAAAATGACCTAAATGTTAATCCAATGACACAAATGAACTTATTGGATGCACAAGATTGGTTAAAAACCCTAATTGGACAAGAATAAGCCTAGGAAGGACGAAAATGACCTAATTGATCATCCAATGACACAAACACACCTATTGGATGCACAAGATTGGTTAAAAACCCTAATTGGACAAGAATAAGCCTAGGAATGACGAAAATAACCTAATTGATCATTCAATGACACAAACACACCTATTGGATGCACAAGATTGGTTAAAAACCCTAATTGGACAAGAATAAGCCTAGGGAGGACGAAAATGACCTAATTGATCATCCAATGACACAAACACACCTATTGGATGCACAAGATTGGTTAAAAACCTTAATTGGACAAGAATAAGCCTAGAGAGGACGAAAATGACCTAATTGATCATCCAATGACACAAACACACCTATTGGATGCACAAGATTGGTTTAAAACCCTAGTTGGACAAGAATATGCCAAGGGAGGACGAAAATGACCTAATTGAGCATCCAATGACACAAATGAAATTATTGGATGCACAAGATTGGTTAAAAACCATAATTGGATAACAATAAGCCTAGGGAGGACGAAAATGACCTAATTGATCATCCAATGACACAAACACACCTATTGGATGCACAAGATTGGTTAAAAACCCTAATTGGACAAGAATAAGCCTAGGGAGGACGAAAATGACCTAATTGATCATCCAATGACACAAACACACCTATTGGATGCACAAGATTGGTTAAAAACCTTAATTGGACAAGAATAAGCCTAGGGAGCACGAAAATGATCTAATTGATCATCCAATGACACAAACACACCTATTGGAAGCACAAGATTGGTTAAAAACCCAAGTTGGACAAGAATATGCCTAGGGAGGACGAAAATGACCTAATTGATCATCCAATGACACAAACACACCTATTGGATGCACAAGATTGGTTAAAAACCCTAATTGGACAAGAATATGCCTAGGGAGGACGAAAATGACCTAAATATTAATTCAATGACACAAACAAACTTATTTGATGCACAAGATTGGTTAAAAACAGTAATTGGACATGAATAAGCCTAGGGAGGACGAAAATGACCTAATTGATCATCCAATGACACAAACACACCTATTGGATGCACAAGATTGTTTAAAAACCCTAATTGGACAAGAATAAGCCTAGATAGGACGAAAATGACCTAATTGATCATCCAATGACACAAACACACCTATTGGATGCACAAGATTGGTTAAAAACCCTAATTGGACAAGAATAAGCCTAGGGAGGACGAAAATGACCTAATTGATCATCCAATGACACAAACACACCTATTGGATGCACAAGATTGGTTAAAAACCCTAATTGGACAAGAATAAGCCTAGGGAGGACGAAAATGACCTAATTGATCATCCAATGACACAAACACACCTATTGGATGCACAAGATTGGTTAAAAACCATTGTTGGACAAGAATATGGCTAGGGAGGATGAAAATGACCTAATTGATCATCCAATGACACAAATGAACTTATTGGATGCACAAGATTGGTTAAAAACCCTAGTTGGACAAGAATATGCCTAGGGAGGACGAAAATGACCTAATTGATCATCCAATGACACAAACACACCTATTGGATGCACAAGATTGGTTAAAAACCCTAATTGGACAAGAATAAGCCTAGGGAGGACGAAAATGACCTAATTGATCATCCAATGACACAAACACACCTATTGGATGCACAAGATGGGTTAACAACCCTAATTGCACAAGAATATGCCTAGGGAGGACGAAAATGACCGAATTGATCATCCAATGACACAAACACACCTATTGGATGCACAAGATTGGTTAAAAACCCTAATTGGACAAGAATAAGCCTAGGGAGGACGAAAATGACCTAATTGATCATCCAATGACACAAACACACCTATTGGATGCACAAGATTGGTTAAAAACCCTAATTGGACAAGAATATGCCTAGGGAGGACGAAAATGACCTAAATATTAATTCAATGACACAAACAAACTTATCGGATGCACAAGATTAGTTAAAAACCCTAATTGGACAAGAATAAGCCTAGGAAGGACGAAAATGACCTAATTGATCATCCAATGACACAAACACACCTATTGGATGCACAAGATTGGTCTAAAACCCTAATTGGACATGAATAAGCCTAGGGAGGACGAAAATGACCTAATTGATCATCCAATGACACAAACACACCTATTGGATGCACAAGATTGGTTAAAAACCCTAATTGGACAAGAATAAGCCTAGGGAGGACGAAAATGACCTAAATATTAATCCAATGACACAACTCAACTTATTGGATGCACAAGATTGGTTAAAAACCCTATTGGGCAAGAATAAGCCTAGGGAGGACGAAAATGACGTAATTGATCATCCAATGACACAAACACACCTATTGGATGCACAAGATTGGTTAAAAACCCTAATTGGACAAGAATAAGCCTAGGGAGGACGAAAATGACCTAATTGATCATCCAATGACACAAACACACCTATTGGATGCACAAGATTGGTTAAAAACCCTAATTGGACAAGAATATGCCTAGGGAGGACGAAAATGACCTAAATATTAATTCAATGACACAAACAAACTTATCGGATGCACAAGATTGATTAAAAACCCTAATTGGACAAGAATAGGCCTACGGAGGGCGAAAATGACCTAATTGATCATCCAAAGAAACAAACACACCTATTGGATGCACAAGATTGGTTAAAAACCCTAATTGGACAAGAATAAGCCTAGGGAGGACGAAAATGACCTAATTGATCATCCAATGACACAAACACACCTATTGGATGCACAAGATTGGTTAAAAACCCTAATTGGACAAGAATAAGCCTAGGGAGGACGAAAATGACCTAATTGATCATCCAATGACACAAACACACCTATTGGATGCACAAGATTGGTTAAAAACCCTAATTGGACAAGAATAAGCCCAGGGAGGACGAAAATTTCCTAATTGATCATCCAATGACACAAACACACCTATTGGATGCACAAGATTGGTTAAAAACCCTAATTGGACAAGAATATGCCTAGGGAGGACGAAAATGACCTAAATATTAATTCAATGACACAAACAAACTTATTGAATGCACAAGATTGGTTGAAAACCCTAATTGGACAAGAATAAGCCTAGGGAGGACGAAAATGACCTAATTGATCATCCAATGACACAAACACACCTATTGGAAGCACAAGATTGGTTAAAAACCCTAATTGGACAAGAATATGCCTAGCGAGGACGAAAATGACCTAAATGTTAATCCAATGACACAAATGAACTTATTGGATGCACAAAATTGGTTAAAAACCCTAATTGGACAAGAATAAGTCTAGGGAGGACGAAAATGACCTAATTGATCATCCAATGACACAAACACACTTATTGGATGCAAAAGATTGGTTAAAAACCCTAATTGGACCAGAATATGCCTAGGGAGGACGAAAATGACCTAAATATTAATTCAATGACACAAACAAAGTTATTGGATGTACAAGATTGGTTAAAAACCCTATTTGGACAAGAATAAGCCTAGGGAGGACGAAAATGACCTAATTGATCATCCAATGACACAAACACACCTATTGGATGCACAAGATTGGTTAAAAACCCTAATTGGACAAGAATAAGCCTAGGGAGGACGAAAATGACCTAATTGATCATCCAATGACACAAACACACCTATTGGATGCACAAGATTGGTTAAAAACCATAATTGGACAAGAATAAGCCTATGGAGGACGAAAATGACATAATTGATCATCCAATGACACAAACACACCTATTGGATGCACAAGATTGGTTTAAAACCCTAGTTGGACAAGAATATGCCTAGGGAGGACGAAAATGACCTAATTGATCATCCAATGACACAAATGAACTTATTGAATGCACAAGATTGGTTAAAAACCCTAATTGGACAAGAATAAGCCTAGGGAGGACGAAAATGACCTAATTGATCATCCAATGACACAAACACACCTATTGGATGCACAAGATTGGTTAAAAACCCTAATTGGACAAGAATATGCCTAGGGAGGACGAAAATGACCTAAATGTTAATCCAATGACACAAATGAACTTATTGGATGCACAAGATTGGTTAACAACCCTAATTGTACAAGAATAAGCCTAGGGAGAACGAAAATGACCTAATCGATCATCCAATGACACAAACACACCTATTGGAAGCACAAGATTGGTTAAAAACCATAATTGGACAAGAATATGGCTAGGGAGGAAGGATATGACCTAAATGTTAATCCAATGACACAAATGAACTTATTGGATGCACAAGATTGGTTAAAAACCTTAATTGGACAAGAATAAGCCTAGGGAGGACGAAAATGACCTAATTGATCATCCAGTGACACAAACACACCTATTGGATGCACTAGATTGGTTAAAAACCCTAATTGGACATGAATATGCCTAGGGAGGACGAAAATGACCTAAATGGTAATCCAATGACACAAATGAACTTATTGGATGCACAAGATTGGTTAAAAACCCTAATTGGACAAGAATAAGCCTAGGGAGAACGAAAATGACCTAATCGATCATCCAATGACACAAACACACCTATTGGATGCACAAGATTGGTTAAAAACC